>JAEOAE010000060.1:0-22314 GCA_036365155.1 Meriones psammophilus
ACCCTACGTACGCAGAATAGGAAGCTACTTACGACCACGGTGACAGTTTTGAAGCTACACAAAGGCCTGGAAGAAATAAGGTCAACAGGTGCCCAGAGAATTCTGGGAACAATGCCTGGATCGCCAAGTTTTTCGATAGTAATGATTGATTCGACCGCAGGGGCTTGAGGGGCCTACGTGTGATCCTTGAACGAATGACTCATGTTCACGTGAATTGAAGGTGGCGCTTTACTAGAGTCACGTAAATACTCCTAAAGGAGGTTTACTGCGTTACACGACATAAAAAATCTATGCAGTTTTACGGGCACCTGCAGGCGTGTAACCCTCTTTACATAGGAACAGGCGACGCCCACAACATTGAGCTCCGCAGCTGTATATGCATAAGTAAGGCGGAATTTTTATATTCTCCACTATTCCTGGATGCTCAGGAACTGTAGTCAGGCACGTCTAGTTCACGCAATCACAGAAATATAACGTGGTGTGCTAACCGAGTGAGCCGGAATGGGGAACGCTAACGTGCTAAAGAAGGAGCTCGATATAACGCGATAAAGTGGAGACAAACGCAAAATAGTGAAGCACCTCGAACAAAACATTCTCTAGCTGAGGCAAACCTGCATCAGTTGGTACGCGGGAAAAGTTTCGTTACGGGTAAACGGTAATGAGGATTACTGTACATCAGCGACATCCTGGACACGAAGACATACACTGCATCAGGGCCGCAGCTCAGATTCATACTTTTTAAAAAGCTGACTACGTCTAGTGATGTACATATATATATATATATATATCTATATCTATACCTATGCGCATGTGCTCTAAGCTGCACCATCAGGAAGACACGTCGGCACGTTGTTTCAAACACAACTGAGCAAAGCAAATTTCGAAATGAAGGTTACCTACCACGCAGACGAGACTGCGTGTGCCACCTGCCGCTGTAAGAATGTCAAGCACGGGAGCCGTCTGCCAAAAACAACAGGGAACTGTGTGCGATCTGCAACAGTGGCCTGGGTGAAACTTTTTACAATAGTCAAACAGCTAACCAAATCGGACGCCCATAGTTAAAAGCTGTAAACGCTCAGACACATGTGGAAGAATATGCTTCTCGTGGTGCAGAAATGAGTGAGTCCACCGCTGGCGTCTGTTTGGGAAACTTCGTGGCGGCTACGTGACGCTGTGCCGCTGTATCATTTTCTCTGCGGTGACGCCATGCGACCGCATCAGTTCTGCTCAGGTCGGCATGGCTCCTGTCCTTCTTGTCGCCAAATCCGCAGATGATCTATAACGCGTACCATTAAGTCAGCGAACAGATACTGACTTATGTCCCTCAATCTTCCGGTTGTCGTTTGCCACGTCTCAGAGTCTCTATAATCAACAAACTGTGCTCCCGCGTTGTTTGTGATAAAGTAGCACTTTATTGTTGTACATTTTTTTTTACTGTTCCTTTCCCACTAACGTTGAAGAGTATTCTTCCACCTCAATCCTCACGCTGTGGCTGCGGTTTCCCAATAATGAATGTTGCAGAGCGTGCATACAGGTACCTAAACCAAGCAAATCTTATATCTCCCCCCCTCAGGCAACCTAATTTCGCGCTAGCAGGCTAGACTTCACAAACCATATTGTCAGCGAAAGGTACGCGTTTTCCTTCATCCGTGGCAGTACATTTTAGGGGCAGACGCAGTTACTAGAGCTATGCTAGTTTCTTAGTCTTGCAAAGGACTGAACGTACCATGCTATATTTCCTTCTGCCTGTACACACAGGCTTTAGGATGAGAGGTGCCTCAGGCTGTATGATGGTTTTCTGTGGAAATGAGAAATGCAGCGTACACGTACAGCCCATATATCCGGATCGTCTACATGTGCAATGCATGCATGCAGACTGTCAGATACTTGGCAGCGCAATTCCTGTTGAAGAATGTGTGCCTCGTCTACAACAAGTTTACACTTCTCTCCGCAAACTGCACTAGCTGCCGTTGTCGACTGTTGCATAAGCGTTCAATGGTGGAGTTGCTCCCGCTAATGATTGGCACTCGGCAGTTTTTATCACGTGGAAATCTGATGGCATCTAGGAAAAATGCGGTGGAATTGTTTACGCTTTAAACAGAAAGTGTATTTTGGTGTCCGTAGTCAACCCCGATCGCTATTCTCATCACCATCATCCGCTGCTGCGTTACGCAAATAATTACGCAAACAGAAGCAAATTTATGTGTGACGATGGTTTGTGGTTGAACGGAATGCAAAATCTCAAATAACATTTAGCGACCGGAAAATCCCTCAGTGAATTGACAGAACTTCCTCGTAGTTTTCCGGTTTTTCGCTTTGTCCAGCCTACCACCTCCCAAGATTTAATTTAATTGCGTGCACACATATGTACAAGGAGGAAAACACTCTCCCACGTCAAGTACACGCACTAGAAGCTAAGGATCTTCACAAAAATACTACTTTTCATAGCATGGTTCACCTTACCACGCAGTCGTGAACCTGGACGTAGTTGGTGCCATTACCTGATGCCACACCATCGCAAGATGGTAAACGTCGACTTCTTACACAATGGCACTTACGATCGTCTGCAGGTATACCTGGGAAAATGAAATTATAGAGGGGCTTAAATATTTCTTTGGTGGGGCAGGCGTCTGACATATATTCTCATAGTGAGTCCATCGGAAATTACGGAGCTGGTTTCAAAGCCCGTTCCGACACGCGCGTGAATCTACTGTATGTCCACACGGGCATAGACATGTACAGACTAGCTCTCTTTCTGTCTTCCTGTTTCTCTTTCTATGTGCATACTAGTACGATGATATATCTGCACAGAATATGTGAACACCTAGTATCGGGAAACAAAACCCCGCCCCGTTCCAGTGAATCTGGACATTACCTGAAATGGCTCGGAAAGGGCAATTGACGGTGATCAACTCCTACAGCTCACGGAGCTTGATTTGTGGCAGAGACGCGCTCACACGGCCCGTACCCGTCAAAACGAAGAGATTTAAGGAGCGAGAGGCATAAGTGGCAGCGTTGAAAGGACTATTTGTGAGCAAATTGGACAAGTTGAATGTGACAGCCCCCTCGTCAGCTGAAAAGCTCTTGCTTCCACTTCTTTTAGCTCCAGTGCCGACGTGAAGGGCGGCATAAATAAAGAAATATGTTCGCGTACATAAACTTACGCGACAGACGCAAGACAATCACAGCGATTGCAAATACTCTTGGCGACGAGGGCTGCTGGTGCTGGGGCCATGTGTTCTCTCCATATAGGGAAAACATTGAGCACAGCCGGGGTACCTGAGTAACACGTGAGGAGGTTCCGTGTCGAATAGAAAAAATCAACTTGGCGCAGCAACCCCGAGTCAGTGTCTCGTCCGTGAGGTACTGGTGGTGCTGCAGTCGTTGCTGCCCTGCCGTTGCTGTAAGCGTTGCTGTCGTCACTACGGCCATTGTTGTCGTGACTACTGCTGTGTCGTGATACGCTCAGCTGCCTCTGAATCGTGCTGCTGCCGTCACTTCTTGTCTTTCAGTGTCATTTCAGAGTTAGCTTTTTTCATTGCTCCGGGCGTATCTGTGCCGCAGTTTAGGTTTTCTCAGTTCGCTTCTCGGCACTTTTTCCTCTTCTTCACTGGAACCTCCGCTGCTGCTGCTGCTGCTATCGTCACTATCGTCACTAGCCTCCCTCCTCCTGCTCCCTTTCTGCTCTGCGTCGCTGTCGGCGCCGCTGTTTCCAGTGCAGGCCGCGGGGCAGTGGCCGCAGCGGGCGCGTCCCTCCGGCAGTCTGCTGTTGTTGCGCGCTGTCTCTGCGAGCTCCTGCATCTCTTCTAAAAAAACTCATGGTTTCACTATCAGCACGTCGTCCTACTTCGGGTGCAACCGCTGCCGCTGCGCTGCCGACGTCTCTGCGCCTTCCGCTGCACCGTTCGCTGTCTGCTGCTGCTGCTGCATTTGCAGCAAATATTCTGCAGGAAGTGTTTCTCTACCTTCATGTGATGCACCGGTTTGTTTCCGATCTTGTAAACCGCTGCTGCAGCCCTTCACTCAGAGTGTAGATTCCGTCGCGCGCGGCTCGAACTGCTGCTTCTTGAGCACGGGTTACACTGGTAGCGTCTGCAGTAGCAGCAGCTCGTACTGTGCTGCCAGGGAGAACTACGTAATTTCAAACACAGGGCTCGTATACCAGAGGGCGACAAAGAGGTGCGTCGCGCGCGCTGAAATAGTTTTCGGAAAGGTGGTGGGATAAGTGGAGGCTGCTGTGTCATACATTTGTTCTTCTGCTGCTTCAGTCTGCGTCCACGTGTCCGCCGCCGCAGCAGCAGAGACTATACCATCCACCACTCTACCGCAGCAACAGGCACAGCAGAGAGGCCCACATCACCGTCAGTAACACGCAACAAGATGAAACAGTGATAAGCAAAGCGAGAGAACCGGCTGAAGATAACATATTCGTTGCAAAGACATCTTCTGTTGTTAGCGGGTGACACGTGGCAGGCGTCCCCACGTGCACCACTCAGCAAAAGATAATGTTTCACATACATCAGCGTCACTGTGTTCCTCTGCACTGCAGCAGTGGCAAGAAGTGCCCCTGCTACTACTCAAAACGAGAAGATACACTCGTTCATCCCGGATGAAAGCAACTCTACTCAACACATTCAAACGTGAGAGCAGACGCGACGCGTTTTCTTCTCCTTCAACATCTGCTCACATTCTTCTATGTTTCTGCATTGGTGTCTATTACGCCCGTCCCTCACTTGTCCAGCAAAAAACCCTCGTTCACTAGAGGTTTACGTACGCGCTGATATCTCCTGAAAGAAAAACGTGGATCCGTCTATAGTCCCATACACAGATGAACATGGCAAGGAGATACAGATGTATACCAGAAAGGCATAGTGCCCAGGCAAGGACTACCAGGTGGGACCTTGGCCTGTGCATGTCTGGACGCCCTTGAAGGCAAGTTCTTTCATCAGCGTGCGTGCATATGCTTCTCTACACAGCTGTAAACACATGAATTCACATAAAGCAGTATACCTTCGAATGAGTATCTCTACACATTTTATAATGTACAAAGAGACACATCCAGCATGTGCGTGAAGAGGGGCTGATTTTTTAGATAGAACAGTCAGTCTCTGAAGAACAAAGAAAATATGGAAATATAAATTCAAGAACAATCCTGCTGCCATGAGACACCTCCTCTTACTTGTAAGTCACGGTCGCTCCGGAGGTTTGACAAACAAAATGCATTTGAAATCAACAGCTGACCGGCGCAGCCTGCGTGAGTTATCTCTCTGATGTCTCTGCTGCCGCTGCTCTGTCTTTATGTCTCCTCCATGGCTGCTGCTGCTGCTGTGAACGTGACTCGTAGACGAGACGGTGCAGATCTCTGGAGGAAAGCAGCTTTTCCGTAATTCCTACTTTGAAGAAAGGAGAGACGAAGTCTGCAGCTCTTCCAAAGAGGGAAACGGAAGAAAATGAAAAGAAGGATACACTGTCTCGTGTGCTGCAGGATCTGCGACATTCGCCGTCTCCGGGGAGCTGCTGTTGTGCCTCCGAGTCTGAGAGACGGGGAGACAGAGAGACGTGAAAAAGGAGAAAAAACGTGACGAAAAAGCAGCAAAGAAGAGGCCACGAAAAGAGTAAAGAGGCAACATCAAAAATCAAAGAAAAAGAAATGGACACAGGAAGAAAGAAACACTGGGGGAGACAACACAAGAGAGGCAGCGTCCAAACAAAAGTTCAAAAAGCAAATGCGTAAAAATGAAGAAATCAGCGCTCAGAACAGAGAGGAACGTTGAGAAAGCCGAACGCAGCGACTGAAAACAGAAAAAAAAAGAACAGGTGAGTGAAGGAAAAGAAAAGCATTGCGAGATAGGAGCAGGCAAGTCGGAGAAGGCGTGCTACGAATATCCACTAGAGGCACAGAGAAGACAGAGGCAGGGAGTAAATGGATAAGCGAAGTTCAAAAAGACGACAAGCATGGCACATGGAAGGCAGCTGGGAACAAGGACAGTTGCTGAGGGGAGAAATTGGCTGGCACGAGTTAGAGACGATGAAGAAGATACAAAAAGTGAATTGAAATAGACGAAGATGGAAGGAGAAGTACCAGAGAAGAAAAGAAATCGACAAAAACCACGAACAGAAGGAACATGCGACGTCTACAAAAGAGACGGTCATGAAGACAACCCTAAATAAACGGCAGCTGAAGGAGAAGAGAATACCAAAGAATACACAAACGAAAAGCAAGTAACTAACACCCCCGTGACTACAGCAGTATTGTTCACAGACACATACATACATCTATATATGTATAGGCAGCCGCATCTTTTTGAAGACATTTGTCTTTTTGAGCATCGTGGACAAGATCAACTCCCGAGGCATCCCCAGCGCAGGTTTGTCTTTCTCTGTGGAAATGTATTTACATTATTATCAAAAATCCATAGCAAGCAATCAAAGGTAAACAAATACATGTAAGAGACATATCACACCTTCTTGCGTAGGAGATCAATTCTTCCAAGTGAAGAGGACGGCTTCTGGCTGCTTCTTCGACGCCTCGAAGTCGAACCTGCGCCACAGCCCACGGGGTCTCCTGGCAATGAAGACGAAGAAGCAGAAGAAGAAGAAGAAGACGAAGAAAATAAAGAAGAGATGGCAAGCAGAAGCTGAAGAGGCGACATGGAGATGAAGAGACAAAACAGCAACTTGAATCCGTGAAATACTCTTACCGCGTCCGCGTCACTCGCCACCACTAGTACATCCCCACAGAGAGGCATATATACATATATATATATGTAGAGATATGTGTATGTGTGAACGCGGGTTTTCCTTGTAGAGAGATTGTCTGAAGCACCTTGACGCCTCTGCTACGTGGAATGAAGAAAGAGAGGCAGACACTTGCGCGACATGTCTACACGCACGTGCTACACTGAGGAGACAAAGTATGAGCTGAAAGAGTAAGAAAAGGAAGAACGGAAGACGGTGCACGGTGCATGTCCGCAGGTGATGAAGAAAGACATATGCTGCAATTCCTTCAATGAACTTGTAGCAGGAAATAGCAGAAAACCTCCAGAAGCACGACCATCTCAGCAGCATGGAACATCCCAACAGCAAGCGCAGTCGTAGAGAGTTCCCACAGATGATGAGACGGGAAAAGCGATGACATGGAAGATATTGGTGAAGGGACAAGAAGAGAAAAGAGGCTGAGACGGAGGAGAGAAGAGGATGCAGCGGTGTCACAGCAAAAAGACAACGTGTCGTCGCAGCAAAGAAAGACAGCAACAGAAGAAGGAACGTGTGAAGCAGTAAAACAAAAGATACAAGCGACAACAAAGAAAAAAAGAAGACAGTCCAAAGATAGTAACATGATAAATCAAGTTTACTGAAATACATATATATATATATATATATATGTAGGAAGATAACTAAGTGTACTGAGGCGTGCAAATGCTGTAGTAGTGGATGAGACGGGCAGAGAAACAAGAAAGTGTCTTCCTTCCTTGCGTATCAGAGGGACTGACGCTTCCTTTTCTCTTCCTTACGAGCATCGCAGCAGCCTGAATGAGCAGCAGCAGTCGCCGCTTAGACGGCAAGGCGTTCATTCCCGCCTCTACCAAAACATCTGCTGCTTCTGGTGTCTCATCACCAGCAGTAGAAGAGGGAAGATTGCAGAGGCAGTAGCAGCTGTTTCTGCTGCTGCTGCTGAACGAGGAACCTGGGTAGCGGCAGAAGGAGTAGCTGTCGCAGAGGCAGCAAAGGCTTTTTCCATTCTTCTGAAGACGTGGGAGGGATGTGATGCCACTGCGGCTGCACCACGCAGCGCAGAAGTCTGTAAATCTCTACAAGAGACATCTCCCCAATAAAGAAGCAGCACTACCAGCAGTAGCACTAGCAGCTGCAGCACTAGCAGCAGTCATATTCGCGAGACTAGCGGCAGCAGGCGCGCGCAGTGTCTACAAACTGGAAGGACGAAGAGAAAGAAACGCGTGAGAGAAGAAAGCATTAGATGAAAGATCACGGGATCAATGAACACTGAACGAAGACAGTAACACCGGGAATAACTGCGGCAGCTGTTGCGGCAGCCGTCAGAGGCGCTGTTAGAGGCCGTCTTCTATTCTTCTTTCCTTGCGGCGGAAGTAGGACGATTCGAAAAAAAAGGAAAAGAAAAAGACAGGAGAAGTGTGTGAGGAGTTTTAGAAAGAAAGGAGATATGAAGAAAAAAAAGGAGAAGATGAAAAGATGATGTGAAAGTAAAAGGAAGTCGCAGGGAAGAAAAAGAGGAGATAAAGGTAGTAGTCCCACGACAGGAGAGAAATGAGAAGAAAAGACGCAGTGTAATAGACAAAGAAATATACACAGGAGGAAAGACGAGAGAAAAATAGTAACGTTGATCGGGAGCGTTTTGAAACAATGGAAGAGGCACGAAATGACAAGGAAAAGTGAAGTTCAAAAAGGTTCATAAAAAAATCGTGCGCTCACAAATACTGTTGAATATAGAAATGTTGACAACGGACGGTAAATCATTGATTTACCCGTCGAAAATTGGAAAAACACGCATCATAATGAACTTCCACGAGAGATGCTGGAACACCTTGGAAAAGAGAAAACAGCACTATTCAAGATCATCTCACACTCGATGCAAGCGTCGCTCCCCAGTAGCCTCTGATGTCAGTGTGATAAGACCAGGTCAGAACACTTCTGAGGGGAATTTCTCTTATGATAGCCCGAATTATATTTTTAAACTTGGATTGCCTTCTTAAATCACAGAACATTCCACTAAAAAGCCGAATTCATGTAGAGATCCACAGAACGCTTCAATGCACAATGTCTTTGTTCCAGTTCTACAACATTTAGCCACGAATGTGAAGGGGACACACTTAACTATTTCCTTGATTGAGAGAAAGTTGATCTGCAGTACTATGCATGGATGGGGATCTGCAACATTGAAAAGAAAGGATTCTACCGTGTGTGAGAGAAAGGGAGATGTCTACTCCTCGGCAGTGGATGATGATTGAAGAGAAGCATTGGCAAAGAGGAGCTTAGGGGCCACAGAAAGTTGAGTGAAAGTGGAGTTCTCAATTGTGTACATGTATGATGTATGGGAGAATTTCCTGTAGCACTCTCTCTACTGCACCTCGAGCAAAAAGAAGAAATCTTCTTCTTCTTTGCGCCGAGGCATCAATATATTCCGACCTCCACACACAACACATCTCTCTTTCCAAAGTTTTTTTTTTTTTTATATAGCTCGCTTCCAGGCGAGGATCTCCTTATATATGCAAGACATGTCGATAATACACCTAGAGAGGTACATGTTATGATGAAAGATCATATTCTTCATCCTCCCTCTTCGTTATGGACGTCCAGTGAGCTCAAATTTTAGAGAATTTGCCTTCGCCAGACGATCCGAGTAGAGTTTTTTCTCTGCTGCAGTTACTTCCTTTCAGACTCTCCCCGCCCATGCGAATGTGAGTGTCCTCCCCTCTCTCGGGGGCGCCTACCATGGTGCCGCCGCGTACACGCGTCTTCTTCGACGGAGTATACCCAAGAAAAAAAGAGTAAAACTCTTATTGCCGGTTCTATCCGCAGTCATAAGTGCTGCGATCACTCTGCATTCGAATCTCGGCTGCTTCTACTACTCCTCCACTGATCCCGCCTCAACGTACTAGCGCCCTTACTATCGTGGTTCTGTTGCAGTTACTGCTGCTTGAAATTCTCCTTGCTGGTACTGTTTGTTACTGCTGCTATTGCCGCTGCTGCGGCTCTTCCCACTGCTATTGCTACTGCTGCTGCTATTGCCGCTGCTACTATTGCCACTGCTGTTGACACTACTGCTGCACAGTTGCTTCTCCGTTGTACCACTGCACTGCTACTGGTGATGCTGCTGCTACTCTGTGATGCTGCTGCTGCTGCTACTACTACTACTACGGCAGCTATTAATACTACTACTACCACTACTACTGCTATTACGACTGCTGCTACACTGTTGGTACTGTTGCTTCTTTTTTCCAGTCCTCTCGCGTAGCAGCACTACTGCTGTTGCTAAAGGTTGCAGTACTACCGCGGGTTTGTGTGCGGAGGGTTTACCTGCTGCCGCAGTTCTTTGGGGTCCCATAGCTGCTGTTTTTGTTAAGGGATCGTCGTTGTCTGTATACACACCCTCGCTTTCGAGGTGAAGAAGATTTTTTTCTATCTTCTCTTTTTTTCCAGGGAGAGAGTGCGAGTATCTTTGCGGCAGTACTTACTATTGTCTGACCTCCGGTCCGTACGTGCTGAGGGACGCCACAACGCTTGCGCCCGCCTCTTTCTACATTCTTGCGGTCGTTAACAAAAAAACAGCATCAGACTCTGTCACTTAACGTTAATTTCTTCGGTTTCTTATCTTTGCAGCATTTTTTTTGCAAGGAGCTCCTCGTTATCTCCAGGAAGTTGCTTTACCACTTCTTTGCACACACACACCCGTCTTTCGTCACACTTTCCGCACCTGGGAATATCTCGCATTCTATCGTTTCAGCCCGCCTCTTCGTTCTCTTCATGTTGACCCTGCATTTTCTTTTTCATCTTTTTGCATTGTCTTTTGCGGTTTTTCCTTTTCTCCCTCCACATGTGCGGCGTCAGAGACACAGCATTCAAAATACTGGCCGCATTGTTATTTATTAAGTCCATTCGCAAGTACTAAACTTTTTCAGTTTATCCCCTTGCAGTCTCTCTGCTTTTTCTTTTCTTTCTCACTTTCTGTCTCCCTTGCTTTCCTGTACCCTTCTCACTTCCTCGCGAGGCCTCTGCAAGACTGACATGCGGCAGTTTGACCGGCGCTCTCCCAGAGAACAAACAAGCGAAAGGAATAAGAAAAATAGGACAGCGAAAGCATGAAGAACGGAGAGTTCACTTCGCCGAAAAAGGAAGAACGTCTTACGTGTTTTCTTCTTTCAAAACTCCCGCTAACTCCTCATCACGGCCATCACAGCCCCCGATATTCGTCCATGACGGAATTCTTTTTTTTTTCTTCGTAGACGACCTTCCAGTCTTCAAAGCTTTTAGTATAATACCCATTTCTGTGTGTTCGCGTTTTTTTCTTCTTGTATCCCACTTTCTTTCAACTTGTCGCCATTATAGTCTTTTCTCTTGTTTGACAGCCTCCTCTTGCCCCTTTTGTCGATTTTGTTGTTTCTAGTCCTTCCTCTCTGTTCTTCTTTTTCCCGGTCTTTGTTGTTCTTCCTCTTCTTCAATGGCAACTCAGCTCAGTGATTGCGGCTCGGCTGCAGTGGCAGCGAGGAAGAGGAGGTCAGAAAGAAGAAAAGAGAGAGACAGGCGCATACTTCGGCGACTTGCGGTCGTGCGTGCTTGTCTGTCCTGTCGCAAGCCCCAAGAGAGGGACCACTTTTTCTCTTTCATATTCGGAAGAAGGGCTTCCATTGATTTTTTCCTTTTGTGGTGCTGGTAACGTTTCTTCTTTTTCTTTTGCAATTCTTCAAATGGCATTTCACATCGGCGTCTATGCCGCCTGTGATGATGTGTCGTCTCCCCTCGAATTCCCTTCCCGTTTGCTGGCGCCTCAAGCCAGGGACTGCATGCTGGTGCAGGGGCAGCAAGCGTGTACACCTGGAATCCAGCAGCAGCGTCTTTTCTCGCAGAAAAGAAGGCGTCCCACAGGAACAACAATTGTGGCTGTGACTTTCCGAAAACGGCGTTGTTCTCGGCGGATACACGGACGTCTGCTGGTTATGTGGTGAATCGGCAGCACGAAAGATCACCCTATCCACGAAAATTTGTGTGTGTCGTTCAGGAAGTGCAGCTGACAGGCTCTCACACAGATAGTCAACTTTGCTTTGCAGCAGTACGCGCAGGAGCTGCCGCGGCGGTCGCCTGCGCAGAGAAGGAAAGCACGACAGCGTGGTGGCAGCGGCGGCGAAGCAGCAACGGGAGATCGAGCAACAGGAGAAAGAGCAGAAGAAACGCGAAGCCCGAGAAGAAGAACAACAATCCAGTGAGAAGAAGAAAGAAGACACCGGGAAGAACGGCAGGAAGCAGACAAGAAAAGCAGTTCCGTTGATCCTGGCATTAGAAGGAGAAGAAAGAAGGAAATTCCCGAAGAAGATGATTTTTCTCTTGGAAGATGCACGTGCAGAACCACGGTAAGAGCTTGGCAATGCTGTTTCAGTCACTCTGCTACGAATATAAAGATACTTTAAGCGCGGGCTTGGGTGTCGCAGGCTACGACCCTGTTGAAGGACCGCAAAATCTATAGCATCCCGCTTGAGGGCTTTAATGCCAATGAAATGCACTGCTGGGCTCAGGAAGTGCATATATCTCCGCCTTTATGGATGCACATTTTCATGTAAATATGACAAAAGAAGCCGCTGTGGAGTTTGTAAAGAAATCCGTCTCGCACGCCATTTCCCGAGATGGATCCTCTCATGGCATGATCCGCATTTATCATCGTCACAAAACACGGCCTCGAGGAAGAATGTATCAAAGGAAATGAACTTCCAGTCGCACCCTGAGCAAGAGATAATCACATTTGAAGTTGCTTTTGTTTGTGTTCTGGCATCGTCTTTTCGAAAAAAGGGCAAATAAAACCGAGAACACACACATATACACAGAAATAGTGGAGATACATGAGAGTGGACGTAGAGTTATCCTGGGTGTGGAGATAGAGATATCACGAGAGTGGAGATTAAGGTGGGAGAGCGGCATAGACGTATCAGAGAGAGGATATGATCGCGGTTTCAACTCTCACAGCGGAGAAAAAGAGTGCGTTGATAATGTGGAAACGGCGTAGACGTCTTCGCGTTGAAAAGGAAGTTTTCATCATCCTCGTGGACATGGAGAGGAACGGGTTTTGAGGATAGATGTGGCACCAGCAATGGACTATATGTTGGAAAATCTCCACCAAAGAATGCAATCAGAGAGAGAGAACGTCGAGAGAAAGTTTCTTCCATGCGCCACGTATATGTGTCGTGTGCAAGTCATGACCTTGGGCATTTGGAAAGACATGAAGAGATGTGGGGGTGTTAAGCGATTTATCGGGAGAGCGCAAAAGAAAGTCAACTGCTTCGTTGCCCACTGACACGCTACCCAAAAACGCGACTTTGACCATTTAGAGGTAAATATCTTTGTTCTCACTGATTCTGGAGGAGCAGTTTAAGACAGTGTATATAAATATTTTTGTTCTCTCGCCAATTCTGGAGGAGTTATCTATAAAAACACTATCTATGAATGCAACCTGACCTGTTTTTGCCGTCGAATTTTCACCGAAGAAGAAGCAGCATGTAAATTCGGAGGAGATAAGTAAAATGGAGCATTGTGGAGAAGAAAAGGAAAAAGGTGATTTTTCTTTCCCCAAAGGTAAATTCAAAGCAACGTGGCGTGGCGAGAGCCCATTGTAGGTACGCAAAGTCATTGATGCAAACACGTGCGGTATATGAAGTGCGCAACCCTTCCACTTCCTTCTCTTCACGTCTGCACATTATTACATACATACATACCATTGTGGAGAAGATGCGGGTCGACGCGGACACCGATTTTGCGTCGCACTTCCCTTACCTGCCAATTTTTCTTTGTTCACAGCGTAAAATCAAACACATATACAACGAAGGCTCAGCAGAGACGCGTAACGGCTAATTCTTTTGCATGACCCCGGTTAAGGCCCTGTTAGTTGCTGCGGCGTTGTTTCACCGAGCGACTTCGTGTCAACCTTATTACTGTGGACTCCACAAAGAACGGCGACGATGGCAAGAGGATGCTACGTGACCGCCATATATATGTATATATATATATATTATATATATATATAGTTTTGAGACAGACTTATGGATATAAAAGTAGGTGCACACCGAGCAAGTGCATAAAGGAAATATTCCCAATGTGAGTGCGTCATCACTGCCCCGCTGGCCTAGTTGAATTATAAATTCCTTGGTGTTGTGCATGTGAGGCTGTACTCACATCGACGATGGAAGAGTGGTAGCCGCCACTCCACAAGCATAGTCTCTGGAGCACACACAGTTCGTGTGTGATGACTTCTATGTTAAGAATAGAGACGAAAACCGGCCATTACTGGTAAACACTAGCCGGGGCATGTACAACGTCTACAGAGTGGAAAGTTCGCCATACAGGGCGACAAGAACTGGGATGTGAAGAACCAGGGCGCAGGTGAAGGAAACGAAAGAAAAAAACGCAATCGGAAGTGCGGACATAGTTTCGATTCATATATGTCAGAGCCACTGCTGTGAACACATACGCATATATATATATATATATATATGTATATGGACTTTGTAGGTTTAGCAGTATTTCATCTCAAGTCACACGGTATCATAGCTAAATTGAGAAGAATGCAAAGTTGACAGATTCTCCGCTCTGCAGGGCGTTAACACTGCACAACCGTTCTTCTGAAACGGGAGAAACATCTGGTGTTGGCGCACAATTTTTCGAGAAAGGGAGGAAATGCTTCAATATACAGATAAGCATTAAGAATACAGACTTTTCAGGAGAGTAACGCGTCCTATATCACATATTGCTCATGACTTGTAGAAAATGCGTGTGACTAAGAGTAATACTCAAGTGTTGTTCAATGAAGCAACCTAGACAGCAACAATAAAACAAACTCCGGTTAAAGTCCAGGAGAAGTGTCGGCGGGTAGGGGACTGTGATTGACGGTTAGAATTGTTGTCCGTTGAGCAGCCTGGACGGCAAGAATATAGCAAACTTTGTTCGAAATCTGAAGAGACGATGCACCGCCAAACTTCGAGAATAAAACGGTTTTGTTCACATCGTATTCCACGGCGACCCAACACAGCCGCCTTTGCACAGGATAGAAACCTTCAATTCGAATACATTATTAATCACGTTGCACATAGGCGCTTTCACAACCACCTGTCTGAAGCGTAATCAGCGAGAAAGTCCTCTTGAAAACAAATAGAAATCAGCTTGGGCACAGCGGATGAGTATATCAAATCAGCGAGAAGTCGTCCTGAAAACAAAAATCAAATCGATTTGTGTACAGTGGATAAGTATAGATGCGCTAAACCAGTTACGTTTTGGTATTCGGCAGAACACCTGCTCACAAAGGTTGGCGATACTCCTCACCTTGGATGTAATCAATCAATATACAGACGCAACGTGCGTATCAACACACCTGCACTGTACATCTATAATATGTGTGTCAGTCCCTCACAGATTTTCTTGTATGTTTACAAATTAGGTGTCCTATATTTGTGCGTGGTTTTGAGTGCTTATATGTTAATCTACGTACGTATGCGATGCACAGGTCCAAATTGTCATCTACTGATGTGTGTGCCTCCCTTCGCCAAAGCCGGTTGCTTCCCGTGTACGTGGATAGAGACCAAAGTACACATCTCAACGTCTCCTGCCGCATTCGAAGCTAAGAAATTGCATTTGGGAATACTTTAAGCTCAGATACATTTCACAAGCAGCCTGCCTATGAGGGGGGAAATCTGCTTGGCTTGTTTAGAAGCCCTCGAACATACACACGTGTAAAAAGGATTAGCGCGGATATGTACAAAGTATACGAATGTATATCGGCGAGGCAGTACGTTACAACTTTCGTACACACTCGTTTAAACGGTAGAGAGTGGCCTTATGGTCTCATGTCTACAGGCAATGCAGACTTCTCCGTGTATAGAAAGTTGACGTTTGCTCACGAGGACTTAACAATGCTTTCGTCCATATAGTTTCTGGTGAGTGCAGGGGCAGTTACTAGGTAAACAAATGTGAGGACTCTCAACAGAAACATATACCGACGCCTTTCCTACTCCTCTCTGTACACCTGCAATGCTGTGGTTGCACCTTGAACGTGTACAGAAGTATGAAACACATTCATCACCAGAACGACCGGTGAAGATGTTCTTCAAAACTGCGTAGACTACACGCGCGGTGAAAGGAGTATACAGACCTACGGGTACACATCTGCTTGTCAGTATGAGGTGGGGAGCGGAAATGCGCATGATAAATTCTTGTTGCTTTCACTGTAGAGTAGCACACACACTGTCATGATCTCACTCGGTTTTACATCGAACGTATTCTCATTGCGGGAGGTTTATACGCCACAACGTCAAAAAAATATTTATCACTCGCAAATTCTCGTGTGTCGACGCAGTGGTAGTTCACTCATTCTCATTGTAACTGCATTTCAACTCAAAACTGGATCCGCTTCTGTTGCAGGTACCCGCCCCTTTTAAAAAAAAAAAAAATCGAGAACACGATACGAGTAACAACTTCTGCCGTCAGCTCGTTATTAATGACCAGCAGGACCATCAAAGAACTTAACTAGTATATGCTGATTCTACCTGCCAAAACCACCTGCTCAGCGAAAACTATACAGCCGCAGAGATGAAACGAAAACCTACTTCGCACTTTTGATGTATACAAAAGGAGAAAGGAGGATTCCTGCTCTGCAGGTTATGCTTAAGTGCGTGATTCTCCCTACATACATATATACATAGAGATTGTATATATGTATATATATATATATATATATATATATACTTACATTGTGACAGACTGTGAAGGAAAGTAGGTCTGAGATTGTACACACGCAGGGACGGAAAATAAAAAACCCCTCTCACGATGTGGCATGCTGTATACGTGTCACCTGTCTCTTGTGAAAAGTTCAGGAGGACAAACACTGTTTTCTGTACTTAGGTCTGACCAAGCCGGAGGTGAGTAACCCACTTGTATCTCCACGAAGTGACGACGTCCCAGCATCCTGACCTCGCAGCTCTACGAAAAACATACGAATATATATATATATATAATATATATATATACCTATATATATATATCATGCACACTTGTCCCAACGCTGCATCCATCAACATATCTATACATATATATATATATTTATCTGCCTATATATATATATATATATATATATATATATATATATATACATATGAATATATGTGAGTACGTTGCTGCGCGCTACCAGCAACACGCACTTTCATACATGTATGTACCTACTTTGTAGCACTAACTGTACATCTGTTTCTACTTCTTTGCAGTAAATGTACACTCTATTGACAAACGCAAACACATATATTTGTAGATGTTTATTCTCGTATGATACACCTCTGTATATATATGTATATATAAGCGCCTCATTAAGGCGTACGTATAGTATAGGGACGTGTAAACTTGTACTCATCGCGGTACGCGTACGCGCAGATGGTGCTCGTGCGCTGCCTTTTCGCTGATGGCCATTGTGGTTTTTAAAAAAATTTCGAAGAAACGGGAATTTTTCTTTTCGCTATTCTTTCGTCCGTAGACCTTTTACCTAGTGAATGGGTGGACAGTTGATTCGAGGAACTTCACGTCGATAAAAACGCAGGAGGTGCCGTTCTTCGTTGTCACACGCCGCTCTGGCTTCCCGGCTTTGTCTGGCCTCCCCGCTTCTGGTCTCCGTTTCTTTCTTTCTATCAGTTTTCTAGGGGTATTGCTCTGTCTACTTCACTTCCTCCTTCTGCGTCTCGACTCTGTTTCCGACCTTTTTCGCACCTAGTGTACAGACACGGACAGGTCTACATATACGCGTCTACACCTTTCTATTGGTGGATCTTGTCGTCCACGATGGGAGTAAGTAAATAATCTCTACACATACATCCTCACTCGCGATAAATCACTCCTGTCCATACGTGTGTGTATTTTGAAATTTGTTCATTTTATTCGCAGTGTTCTCGTCGATCTCCCTCCTGCATCCGTTTCGAGGTATGTCTTGTACTCATTCCATACAAAAGAGCCGTAATCGGGTACACGCTTGGCGCATCCGCAATAGCGTTATAGTGTAATGTCATCGTTCTGTGCCAGTGTCTGTCAATATTTTTCTTCATTTGTTTAGATTCCGGACGATTCTCGTCGATTCTTCCCCTTTCTTCGTAGTTATCTGGTAACTAGCATTCCGGTGCTGCATGTAATTTCCTCCTTCCCAATCCTATTTCTTTTTTTCAATCTCCCTCTCCCGTTATCGCTCTATTTTTTTCTAGCAGCTCCGCCTTCCTCCCCTTCCTTCACTTCTCAGCAGCATCCTCGTCTTCGCCCCTTCTTTCTTCGTCCGAGGACGTTCTTCTTGAAAATCTCCTCGTTCACGTGTACACAGACATATTGGAAAAGACATATTTATACATCTACGCTGTAGAAAAGCAGTTCTGTCTGTTCTCTTCTTTCTTAGATTCCTGATAAGCGTATCTCCTCGGATCCTAGGCGCATGCAGCCGTGAAAAGCTCACGTATTCATCGTGAGAACTCTGCAGGTATCCACTCCTTTTTTTTTTTTTTCTCTCATCAATTGTGTTTCGGTTCTCCTTTGTACAAATCCACTGTGCTTTAATGTAGTACGTAGGTGTATACCGCCACGTATTTGCATTTGTATCTCGTATAAAGGCTTGTAGTACATCCCTCTCAGCACACACATGTCTGCTAGGTTCACATATCCTATGTTCTTCTGCTTGAGGGTTTTTCCTTCGCTCTTCAACAGAAATGAATGGCACAACAAATCAGTCAGGACATATGAACTTTCTTTTCTTGTTCGTTGGTTTGTGTGTTTCTCTCTTCTCCTGAACACGCATCGCATACGTACCCCATACATACATTATTATATGCATCTATGTATGAATAGACATATATATATATATGTACATGTGAGGAGATGAATAACAATTTTCACATGAATAAAGACTCGTGGACGTGGCAGCCTTATCTGCAGTGTCCTACAGCTCCCCTTCAAAAGAAAGTCACACAGACATACACATATACATACACTCACACAAACATACATATATATATATGTATATATACATATATACAGGTATTATACGTATGTAAATTAGCCCAGCTAGACATGTATACGTACGTGTGCCAAGTATGTCCATGCGTATGTATCGAAAGAGACATCCATGTACATTTGTATATGCATGATAAGTGGACGGCTGTGCATTCATGTCAGCCATATACCGTTCATAATACTTTGTCTGTCCATCAGCGTCCACCTGCCTCTCCATATATATATATATATATATATATATATATAATAATGGAAAAACACTCATGGGCAAGTGTAAGCTTCCAGTTCTTTCTCTAATGTATACGTGTATAAAAGAGACAAACATACAGCCGTACACACGTGGTAGGCGTCTCAGGATTACGAGTGCAGTGTTGCATGATGCTAATCACATTTTCTTTGCTTCCTTGTGGGTCAACTCGGCATCATCTAGACAACAGTATATATTCCTCATGCCTTTGTATCTTATTTATACATGTAATGCCACTCTATACAACTAAATAATATATATATATATATATATATGTGTACACTTCGGTGTGCATGTCTGGACGCAGCATTACATTATACTTGTAGATAGCTGCAGCAGCGCAAAAGAGGGATAAAGATCTAAATATCCCTTTGTTTGTTGGAAATGGGTCTTCGTATGTAGTGACGTTGGGGGTATGACGCATTATAGACTGTTGCACCTATTACGTAATTTCTATCTTCACATAAGAACATAGAACGAAATTTTCCTTCAAATTCAGCCTTACCATACGTATCCGGCTCTCTAGTACAGGTGACGTAACCAATTTTTATCAAGAGAATAATGAAGCTTCACGCTTCTGCCTCTTTTGCACACTTGTGTCTTGATATATCCAGATACATGCTTACACCTATACATCAATGGAGAAACTACATATCCCCCTCTATACGTAAGTCAATTTTCATTTGTGTATCTAAATTGTGTGTCTCATCAATACAAACGTATGTGCTTCGGGCGTGTATCCCTGTTCCCCCAGATCGATGTTAGAAAACCTTCCTACATGTGGACGCCTTCCTACATATGTATATGTATGTCTTTTTACCTGTCATTGTATATATATATATATATATATATATATGTATGTTTTCCCTCCTCCTCACACGTAATGTACAGATAGACGAAGTGTGTCAGTTGTATATACGCCTAGTATGTCTCTTTGATATATATATATATATATATATATATATGTGTTTATATGTATATGTCTCTCTATGCGGGCGAGCTGGAATGCAAACGTGTGTACTCAATATAGGCGTTCGTACATCGCTCTGTCTCTTTCTATCTCTGTTTTTATCTCTGTAGAAGCTGTCTACGCACAAGAATGTAAATGAAGCAGCATTATCAGCACCGCATGTGTTGGGGGAGAGTGAGTAGCGAACGCATAACAACTATCAATCACCAGCTCAGACGCACGAGCCTTTCTGTTGAAGTGTCTTTTGACATGCATCGCGACATACATCTTTATATGCCTTTCCTCTCAGGTTTCTTCAGTAAATAACGAAACAATTGCCACTCATATCTCTGATACATGTTTCATCTCTGTTCGTTTGATATGCCTAGACTGAAGATGTGTCTCTGTATCGTATACTATTCTTATCTCCATACATGCAGGACCTCTGTATGAGGTGGTCTGAGTGGTGTATCTGCATATCCACTTCTCTGGTGTATGTCTACACTATGTACCCTTTGTTTACATGTACGAGGAGCTTTCTCCGCTGTCTCGTCTCCAGGGTCTGAGGCGGCAACGGACGTCTCGTCTTTCCACGCAGCAGGCGCGGCTAAGAGAGGAACAGACATTTTGGGAAGCAACAAAAAAAAAAGGAAGGGCATGAAGAAAAGAAGACCACAAAGAAGGAGACAATGGCGCTTTTTTGCAACGGAGGTTCTCTGTGCTGTGCTCGTAGCCTTCTGCGTCGTTCGCATTGGAAGCCTCTTCTCTATTTGTCTCTGTGGCTGGTGAAGTACGCCCTTCTCTGTAAAAATTATATTCAATCGAGGAACGCCTTCACTGTGCAAGCAGACACTTCCACCTCTCGTTGCATGACGTACAAATGTGTAAACGATGTTTATATATGTATATGAGATAGCTCTGATTCCTCTTCTCACACTCAAGCGTTGACTTCAGTCATGAAGCGTTTTAAGGAGAAAAGAACGTACTTTCTCGATAGATATATCTCTTTCTATAGATAGAGATTTCGCCCTTCACTTTCTTTGGCACCTGAACGTGTGGATATAGGTTGCTGTTTTTGCAATTGCACACAGCCAATAAATAAATGGATATATACGTTCAACATCTTTTTTTTTTCTCTCTTTCTCTATATGTATGAGTCGTGCTATGCTATACATGTATACATATAACGTGGTGAACATGGTTGATTATGTGTATATGTGCAATACATGCGGTAGTGTTGCCTTCGCATGCACACCGAGGCCGTCCCTCTGGCTCTATGGATCTCAACAGCCGTAGAATATCGTTGAAGACGCAGGAAGTACTTTCTCTCAGTTTGCAATGTAAATGCTTTCTTCTCCTTCTGATTAGCATTCTCTGTGTTTGTACACTCCTTCTTATTTGTTTATACGTGAAGAGGTATAGAGAGAGAGGAAAAGAAATAACGTGAAATTTTCTTACTTCTGAAAACACATGTGCCTCTGGGTATATCTAGACGAACAGTGACATCTCTGAAAAGTCTCCGCGGCGCCGACTCTACGCCAACTTCCTTAACATCAGCTAGCTCCTCTTCACAATGAGAATATTTCCTCTTTCTTTTCTTTTTTCTATCTCTCTCTTTTCTTATATATATATATATATATGTAGCTAGCTAGACGTCTCTCTCCATCTTTCTATATATATGTAGGTGGAGTACTTGGGGAACCGAGAGTGTTTCAACGCTGCACAAGTTATGAATGGAGAGATGGAGATTTTGTATATGTCTTGAGGATATGGAAGTCCCTCTTGTATCACCTGTCTCCATAAGACAGTGGCTCTGTCAGTGGGTAGACACGTGGGTGTATATATATGCACAGAGACGGAAGTCACTATTTTATTCATTTCCTCACTTGCAGTGTATTCTCTTCCTGTCTGAATAAAGTTCTTTACTTACTATTCTCAAAGTAAAGTTCCATTCTTTCTTCCCTTTGCCTTCTCTTCTCAACCATTGCCTTCTTCTCAAGACTCGGATGCTCATCCAGCATTGAGCGTCCCCTCCAGTACCTCACGCACACTCTTCTTCCTTTTCTTCTTGGAAGTGCCCAAGCGAATCCCCCACATCTTCGCATTCTCTTTTTTTCTTCAGCTTCGCCTGTTACTGCAGCCTTCGTCCTGCTGTTGCTCTTCTTCCGGTAAGTGTGATGCTTCTGTCTTTGTTGCTGCTGCTCGTTCTCTGTGCTGCTGCTGCTCTTCTTATCGTGTTGCAACTTCTTCCTTCTCCTTTGCTGCAGCTGCTTCTTTCTCTGGCCCCTTTGCATTCTTGATGCTGTTGCCACCGCTTTGCCTGCCTCCTGCTGCTTCCACCCCTATTCAGGCT
>JAEOAE010002936.1:0-25307 GCA_036365155.1 Meriones psammophilus
TTGACTGAAAAGTTGCCTGAGATGTTGGAAATGTCACATGCGATGGTTGTTCTTTTGGTGTAAAAGTTGAAATTTGACCTGAGATTGTTGAATTTTCACCTGCATAGACAGAACTTTCCTGTGCCATCGCTCTGAAAATTCCCGGTAATGGTTGAAGTTTCACCTCGGTTTGTTGACGTTTTTCTTGTAATGGTAAAATTTGCACCCTCGATAGTTGAAGTTTCCTTTGAGGTGGCTCAAATGGCAATTTGGTTGATGGTTGATGTTTCCATTGTGATGGATGAAGTTTTACCAGCAATTGTGGAAACTTCACCTGGGTAGGCTGAATGATCTCCTGTGAAGGTTGAAATTTCCTGTGAGGTGGGTGACGAATTGTCACCTGTGATGTTTGAAGTCTCTCTTCGATGGTGAAAATGTCACCTGCAATGGTTGACCATTTTCCTGTGATGGTTGAAGATTGGCCGGCCAAGAATGAATGTTCCTGATCCATTGCTGAAATTTCACCTGTAATGGTTGATGTTTGACCTGGGATGGTTGACTTTTTTCCTGCAAAGTTCGAAATTACACCTTCCATAGTTGTCCTTCCTTTGAGGTGGCTGAAACTTCACCTGTGGTGGTTGAAGTTTCCATTGTGATGGTTGAAGATTCTCCAGCAAATGTTGAAATTTCACCTGGTAGTTTCTGCATTGATGGCGGAACTTTCCTTTGACGTGACTATATATTGCCTGTTATTTTTGAAATCTCTCTTTCGATGGTTAAAATGTCAACTACAATGTTTGACCTTTTTCCTATGAAGGTTGAAGTTTTGCCTGAGATGGTTGAATTTTCACCTGCAACGCCTGAACTTTCCTGTGCCATCACTGAAACTTCCCTGGTAATGGTTGAGTTTGAATGAAGGATGGTTGGCGTAATTCCTAGAAAGTTTAAATATTCACCCTCGATAGTTGAAGTTTCTTTGAGGTGGATGAAATTTCACCTGCGCTGGTTGAAGTTTCCATTGTGATGGTTGAAGGTTTTCACCCCAGTTTGAAATTTCATCTATGTAGGCTGAGTTATCGCCGGTGATGTTTGAACTTCCCTGGGAGTTGACTGAAATGTTGCCTGAGATGTTTGAATTGTCACATGCAATGGTTGTTCTTTTTTGCTGTAAAGGTTGAAATTTGACCTGAGATTGTTGAATTTTTACCTGCATAGACAGCACTTTTCTGTGCCATCGCCTGAAAATTCCCGTAATGGTTGAAGTTTCACCTCGGTTTGTTGACGTTTTTCTTGTAATGGTAAAAATTGCACCCTCGATAGTTGAAGTTTCCTTTGAGGTGGCTCAAATGGCAATTGGTTGATGGTTGATGTTTCCATTGTGATGGATGAAGTTTTACCAGCAATTGTGGAAACTTCACCTGGGTAGGCTGAATGATCTCCTGTGATGGTTGAACTTTCCTGTGAGGTGGGTGACTAATTGTCACCTGTGATGTTTGAAGTCTCTCCTGCAATGGTGAAAATGTCACCTGCAATGGTTGACCATTTTCCTGTGAAGGTTGAAGATTGGCCTGGCCAAGAATGAATGTTCCTGATCCATTGCTGAAATTTCACCTGTAATGGTTGATGTTTGACCTGGGATGGTTGACTTTTTCCTGCAAAGTTCGAAATTACACCTTCCATAGTTGTCCTTCCTTTGAGGTGGCTGAAAATTCACCTGCGGTGGTTGAAGTTTCCATTGTGATGGTTGAAGATTCTCCAGCAAATGTTGAAATTTCACCTGGTAGTTTCTGCTGTGATGGCGGAACTTTCCTTTGAGGTGACTATATATTGCCAGTCATTTTGAAATCTCTCTTTCGATGGTTAAAATGTCAACTACAATGTTTGACCTTTTTCCTATGAAGGTTGAAGTTTTGCCTGAGATGGTTGAATTTTCACCTGCAACGCCTGAACTTTCCTGTGCCATCACTGAAATTTCCCATGTAATATTTGTAGTTTTACCTAGCATTGTTGACTCTTTTCTCAGAAATTTAAAATTTGCACCCTTGATAGTTGAAATGTCTTTGAGGTGGCTGAAATTTTATACTCGGTAGTTGATGTTTCCATTTTGATGGCTGAAGGTTTTCCTCTAAAGTTTGAAATTTCACCTATGTAGGCTGGATTATCGCCTGGGATGGTTGAACTTTCCTGGGAGTGGCCTGAAATGTCGCTTGAGATATTTGAAATCTCTCTTGTGATGGTTGAAATGTCACCTACGTTGGTTGATATTTTTGTGTAAAGGTTGAAATTTAACCTGAGATTGTTCAATTTTGCCAGTAAAGATTGAAATTTCCTGAGCCATTGCTGAAATTCTGCCAGTAGTGGTTGATGTTTCACCTCTTATGGTTGTTTTTTTCCTCCAAAGTTTAAAATTACACCTTCCCTAGTTGTCCTTCTTTTGAGGTGCCTGAAACTTCACCTGCGATAGTTCAAGTTTCCATTGTGATGTTTGAAGTTTTTCCTACAGTGTTTGAAATGTCACCTGGCTTGGCTCGCTTATTACCTGTGATGTTTGGATTTTCCTGTGATGTGACTGAAATGTCGCATGTGATTTTTGAAGTCTCCCTTGCAATGTTCTTATGTCAGTAGCAGTGGTTTCAGGTTTTCCTGTAAAGGTTGAAGTTTCTCCTGAAAGTGGTGAATTTTTCTCCTGCAACGACTGAACTTTCCTGTGCCATCACTGAAATTTCCCATGTAATATTTGAAGTTTTACCTAGCATGTTGACTGTTTTTCTCAGAAATTTAAAATTCGTCACCCTTTGATAGTTGAAATGTCTTTGAGGTGGCTGAAATTTCACACTTGGTGGTTGATGTTTCCATTTTGATGGCTGAAGGTTTTCCTCTAAAGTTTGAAATTTCACCTATGTAGGCTGAGTTATCGCCTGTGATGTTTGAATTTTCCTGGGAGTTGACTGAAAAGTTGCCTGAGATGTTGGAAATGTCACATGCGATGGTTGTTCTTTTTGTGTAAAAGTTGAAATTTGACCTGAGATTGTTGAATTTTTCACCTGCATAGACAGAACTTTCCTGTGCCATCGCTCTGAAAATTCCCGGTAATGGTTGAAGTTTCACCTCGGTTTGTTGACGTTTTTCTTGTAATGATAAAAATTGCACCCTCGATAGTTGAAGTTTCCTTTGAGGCGGCTCAAATGGCAATTGGTTGATGGTTGATGTTTCCATTGTGATGGATGAAGTTTTACCAGCAATTGTGGAAACTTCACCTGGGTAGGCTGAATGATCTCCTGTGATGGTTGAACTTTCCTGTGAGGTGGGTGACTAATTGTCACCTGTGATATTTGAAGTCTCTCTTCTCATGGTGAAAATATCCCCTGCAATGGTTGACCGTTTTCCTGTGATGGTTGAAGATTGGCCGGCCAAGAATGAATGTTCCTGATCCATTGCTGAAATTTCACCTGTAATGGTTGATGTTTGACCTGGGATGGTTGACTTTTTTCCTGCAAAGTTCGAAATTACACCTTCCATAGTTGTCCTTCCTTTGAGGTGGCTGAAACTTCACCTGTGGTGGTTGAAGTTTCCATTGTGATGGTTGAAGATTCTCCAGCAAATGTTGAAATTTCACCTGGTAGTTTCTGCTGTGATGGCGGAACTTTCCTTTGAGGTGACTATATATTGCCAGTCATTTTTGAAATCTCTCTTTCGATGGTTAAAATGTCAACTACAATGTTTGACCTTTTTCCTATGAAGGTTGAAGTTTTGCCTGAGATGGTTGAATTTTCACCTGCAACGCCTGAACTTTCCTGTGCCATCACTGAAACTTCCTGGTAATGGTTGAGTTTGAATGAAGGATGGTTGGCGTAATTCCTAGAAAGTTTAAATATTCACCCTCGATAGTTGAAGTTTCCTTTGAGGTGGATGAAATTTCACCTGCGCTGGTTGAAGTTTCCATTGTGATGGTTGAAGGTTTTCACCCCAGTTTGAAATTTCATCTATGTAGGCTGAGTTATCGCCGGTGATGTTTGAACTTCCCTGGGAGTTGACTGAAATGTTGCCTGAGATGTTTGAATTGTCACATGCAATGGTTGTTCTTTTTTGCTGTACAGGTTGAAATTTGACCTGAGATTGTTGAATTTTTACCTGCATAGACAGCACTTTCCTGTGCCATCGCTGTGAAAATTCCCGGTAATGGTTGAAGTTTCACCTCGGTTTGTTGTTTTTTTCTTGTAATGGTAAAAATTGCACCCTCGATAGTTGAAGTTTCCTTTGAGGTGGCTCAAATGGCAATTGGTTGATGGTTGATGTTTCCATTGTGATGGATGAAGTTTTAACAGCAATTGTGGAAACTTCACCTGGGTAGGCTGAATGATCTCCTGTGATGGTTGAACTTTCCTGTGAGGTGGGTGACTAATTGTCACCTGTGATGTTTGAAGTCTCTCCTGCAATGGTGAAAATGTCACCTGCAATGGTTGACCATTTTCCTGTGAAGGTTGAAGATTGGTGGCCAAGAATGAATGTTCCTGATCCATTGCTGAAATTTCACCTGTAATGGTTGATGTTTGACCTGGGATGGTTGACTTTTTCCTGCAAAGTTCGAAATTACACCTTCCATAGTTGTCCTTCCTTTGAGGTGGCTGAAACTTCACCTGCGGTGGTTGAAGTTTCCATTGTGATGGTTGAAGATTCTCCAGCAAATGTTGAAATTTCACCTGGTAGTTTCTGCTGTGATGGCGGAACTTTCCTTTGAGGTGACTATATATTGCCAGTCATTTTGAAATCTCTCTTTCGATGGTTAAAATGTCAACTACAATGTTTGACCTTTTTTCCTATGAAGGTTGAAGTTTTGCCTGAGATGGTTGAATTTTCACCTGCAACGCCTGAACTTTCCTGTGCCATCACTGAAATTTCCCATGTAATATTTGTAGCTTTACCTAGCATTGTTGACTCTTTTCTCAGAAATTTAAAATTTGCACCCTTGATAGTTGAAATGTCTTTGAGGTGGCTGAAATTTTATACTCGGTAGTTGATGTTTCCATTTTGATGGCTGAAGGTTTTCCTCTAAAGTTTGAAATTTCACCTATGTAGGCTGGATTATCGCCTGGGATGGTTGAACTTTCCTGGGAGTGGCCTGAAATGTCGCTTGAGATATTTGAAATCTCTCTTGTGATGGTTGAAATGTCACCTACGTTGGTTGATATTTTTTGTGTAAAGGTTGAAATTTAACCTGAGATTGTTCAATTTTGCCAGTAAAGATTGAAATTTCTGAGCCATTGCTGAAATTCTGCCAGTAGTGGTTGATGTTTCACCTCTTATGGTTGTTTTTTTTCCTCCAAAGTTTAAAAATTACACCTTCCTAGTTGTCCTTCTTTTTGAGGTGCCTGAAACTTCACCTGCGATAGTTCAAGTTTCCATTGTGATGTTTGAAGTTTTTCCTACAGTGTTTGAAATGTCACCTGGCTTGGCTGCTTATTACCTGTGATGTTTGGATTTTCCTGTGATGTGACTGAAATGTCGCAGTGTGATGTTTGAAGTCTCCCTTGCAATGTTCTCATGTCAGTAGCAGTGGTTTCAGGTTTTCCTGTAAAGGTTGAAGTTTCTCCTGAAAGTGGTGAATTTTCTCCTGCAACGACTGAACTTTCCTGTGCCATCACTGAAATTTCCCATGTAATATTTGAAGTTTTACCTAGCATGTTGACTGTTTTCTCAGAAATTTAAAATTCGCACCCTTGATAGTTGAAATGTCTTTGAGGTGGCTGAAATTTCACACTTGGTGGTTGATGTTTCCATTTTGATGGCTGAAGGTTTTCCTCTAAAGTTTGAAATTTCACCTATGTAGGCTGAGTTATCGCCTGTGATGTTTGAACTTCCCTGGGAGTTGACTGAAAAGTTGCCTGAGATGTTGGAAATGTCACATGCGATGGTTGTTCTTTTTTGGTGTAAAAGTTGAAATTTGACCTGAGATTGTTGAATTTTCACCTGCATAGACAGCACTTTCCTGTGCCATCGCTCTGAAAATTCCCCGGTAATGGTTGAAGTTTCACCTCGGTTTGTTGACGTTTTTCTTGTAATGATAAAAATTGCACCCTCGATAGTTGAAGTTTCCTTTGAGGCGGCTCAAATGGCAATTGGTTGATGGTTGATGTTTCCATTGTGATGGATGAAGTTTTACCAGCAATTGTGGAAACTTCACCTGGGTAGGCTGAATGATCTCCTGTGATGGTTGAACTTTCCTGTGAGGTGGGTGACTAATTGTCACCTGTGATATTTGAAGTCTCTCTTCTCATGGTGAAAATATCCCCTGCAATGGTTGACCGTTTTCCTGTGATGGTTGAAGATTGGCCGGCCAAGAATGAATGTTCCTGATCCATTGCTGAAATTTCACCTGTAATGGTTGATGTTTGACCTGGGATGGTTGACTTTTTTCCTGCAAAGTTCGAAATTACACCTTCCATAGTTGTCCTTCCTTTGAGGTGGCTGAAACTTCACCTGTGGTGGTTGAAGTTTCCATTGTGATGGTTAAAGTTTCTCCAGCAAATGTTGAAATTTCACCTGGTAGTTTCTGCTGTGATGTTTGAACTTTCCTTTGAGGTGACTATATATTGCCAGTCATTTTTGAAATCTCTCTTTCGATGGTTAAAATGTCAACTACAATGTTTGACCTTTTTCCTATGAAGGTTGAAGTTTTGCCTGAGATGGTTGAATTTTCACCTGCAACGCCTGAACTTTCCTGTGCCATCACTGAAATTTCCCATGTAATATTTGAGTTTGAATGAAGGATTGTTGACACTTTTCTCAGAAAGTTTAAATATTCACCCTTGATAGTTGAAATGTCTTTGAGGTGGATGAAATTTTTATACTCGGTAGTTGATGTTTCCATTTTGATGGTTGAAGGTTTTCCTCTAAAGTTTGAAATTTCATCTATGTAGGCTGAGTTATCGCCTGGGATGTTTGAACTTCCCTGGGAGTTGACTGAAATGTTGCCTGAGATGTTTGAATTGTCACATGCAATGGTTGTTCTTTTTGCTGTACAGGTTGAAATTTGACCTGAGATTGTTGAATTTTTACCTGCATAGACAGCACTTTCCTGTGCCATCGCTTGAAAATTCGGTAATGGTTGAAGTTTCACCTATTTTTGCGTTTTTCTTGTAATGGTTGAAATCGATAGTTGAAGTTTCCTTTTGGCTCAAATATTGGTTGATGTTTCCATTGTGATGGATGAAGTTTTTGCAATTGTTTTCACCTGGGTAGGCTGAATGATCTCCTGTGATGGTTGAACTTTTGTTGGGTGACTAATTGTTTGATGTTAAAGTCTCTCCTGCAATGGTGAAAATGTCACCTGCAATGGTTGACCATTTTCCTGTGAAGGTTGAAATTGGCCTGCCAAGAATGAATGTTCCTGATCCATTGCTGAAATTTCACCTGTAATGGTTGATGTTTGACCTGGGATGGTTGTTTTTTTTTTCCTGCAAAGTTTAAAATTACACCTTCCATAGTTGTCCTTCTTTTGAGGTGGCTGAAACTTCACCTGTGGTGGTTGAAGTTTCCATTGTGATGTTTGAAGATTTTCCAGCAAATGTTGAAATTTCACCCTGGTAGTTTCTGCTGTGATGTTTGGAATTTTCCTTTGAGGTGACTGAAATTGCCAGTCATTTTTGAAATCTCTCTTTCGATGGTTAAAATGTCAGTAGCAATGGTTTGACCTTTTCCTGTAAAGGTTGAAGTTTTGCCTGAGATGGTTGAATTTTCTCCTGCAACGCCTGAACTTTCCTGTGCCATCACTGAAATTTCCCATGTAATATTTGAGTTTGACCTAGGATGGTTGACTGTTTTCTCAGAAATTTTAAATATTCACCCTTGATAGTTGAAATGTCTTTGAGGTGGATGAAATTTCACACTTGCTGGTTGATGTTTCCATTTGATGGCTGAAGGTTTTCACCCCAGTTTGAAATTTCACCTATGTAGGCTGAGTTATCGCCTGTGATGTTTGAACTTCCTGGGAGTTGACTGAAATGTTGCCTGAGATGTTTGAAATGTCACATGCAATGGTTGTTCTTTTTGCTGTAAAGGTTGAAATTTGACCTGAGATTGTTGAATTTTCACCTGCATAGACAGCACTTTCCTGTGCCATCGCTCTGAAAATTCCCGGTAATGGTTGAAGTTTCACCTCGGTTTGTTGGCGTTTTTCTTGTAATGGTAAAAATTGCACCCTCGATAGTTGAAGTTTCCTTTGAGGTGGCTCAAATGGCAATTGGTTGATGGTTGATGTTTCCATTGTGATGGATGAAGTTTTACCAGCAATTGTGGAAACTTCACCTGGGTAGGCTGAATGATCTCCTGTGATGGTTGAACTTTCCTGTGAGGTGGGTGACTAATTGTCACCTGTGATATTTGAAGTCTCTCCTCAATGGTGAAAATGTCACCTGCAATGGTTGACCATTTTCCTGTGATGGTTGAAGATTGGCCGCCAAGAATGAATGTTCCTGATCCATTGCTGAAATTTCACCTGTAATGGTTGATGTTTGACCTGGGATGGTTGACTTTTTCCTGCAAAGTTCGAAATTACACCTTCCATAGTTGTCCTTCCTTTGAGGTGGCTGAAACTTCACCTGTGGTGGTTGAAGTTTCCATTGTGATGGTTGAAGATTCTCCAGCAAATGTTGAAATTTCACCTGGTAGTTTCTGCTGTGATGGCGGAACTTTCCTTTGAGGTGACTATATATTGCCAGTCATTTTTGAAATCTCTCTTTCGATGGTTAAAATGTCAACTACAATGTTTGACCTTTTTTCCTATGAAGGTTGAAGTTTTGCCTGAGATGGTTGAATTTTCACCTGCAACGCCTGAACTTTCCTGTGCCATCACTGAAATTTCCCATGTAATATTTGTAGCTTTACCTAGCATTGTTGACTCTTTTCTCAGAAATTTAAAATTTGCACCCTTGATAGTTGAAATGTCTTTGAGGTGGCTGAAATTTTATACTCGGTAGTTGATGTTTCCATTTTGATGGCTGAAGGTTTTCCTCTAAAGTTTGAAATTTCACCTATGTAGGCTGGATTATCGCCTGGGATGGTTGAACTTTCCTGGGAGTGGCCTGAAATGTCGCTTGAGATATTTGAAATCTCTCTTGTGATGGTTGAAATGTCACCTACGTTGGTTGATATTTTTTGTGTAAAGGTTGAAATTTAACCTGAGATTGTTCAATTTTTGCCAGTAAAGATTGAAATTTCCTGAGCCATTGCTGAAATTCTGCCAGTAGTGGTTGATGTTTCACCTCTTATGGTTGTTTTTTTTTTCCTCCAAAGTTTAAAATTACACCTTCCCTAGTTGTCCTTCTTTTGAGGTGCCTGAAACTTCACCTGGTTGATAGTTCAAGTTTCCATTGTGATGTTTGAAGTTTTTCCTACAGTGTTTGAAATGTCACCTGGCTTGGCTGAATGATTACCTGTGATGTTTGGATTTTCCTGTGATGTGACTGAAATGTCACATGTGATGTTTGAAGTCTCCCTTGCAATGTTCTCATGTCAGTAGCAGTGGTTTCAGGTTTTCCTGTAAAGGTTGAAGTTTCTCCTGAAAGTGGTGAATTTTCTCCTGCAACGACTGAACTTTCCTGTGCCATCACTGAAATTTCCCATGTAATATTTGAAGTTTTACCTAGCATGTTGACTGTTTTTCAGAAATTTAAAATTCGCACCCTTGATAGTTGAAATGTCTTTGAGGTGGCTGAAATTTCACACTTGGTGGTTGATGTTTCCATTTTGATGGCTGAAGGTTTTCCTCTAAAGTTTGAAATTTCACCTATGTAGGCTGAGTTATCGCCTGTGATGTTTGAACTTCCCTGGGAGTTGACTGAAAAGTTGCCTGAGATGTTGGAAATGTCACATGCGATGGTTGTTCTTTTTGGTGTAAAAGTTGAAATTTGACCTGAGATTGTTGAATTTTCACCTGCATAGACAGAACTTTCCTGTGCCATCGCTCTGAAAATTCCCGGTAATGGTTGAAGTTTCACCTCGGTTTGTTGACTCTTTTCTTGTAATGATAAAAATTGCACCCTCGATAGTTGAAGTTTCCTTTGAGGTGGCTCAAATGGCAATTGGTTGATGGTTGATGTTTCCATTGTGATGGATGAAGTTTTACCAGCAAAGTTGGAAATTTCACCTGGGTAGGCTGAATGATCTCCTGTGATGGTTGAACTTTCCTGTGAGGTGGGTGACTAATTGTCACCTGTGATATTTGAAGTCTCTCTTGCAATGGTGAAAATGTCACCTGCAATGATATTTTTTGTTTTCCTGTGAAATGGTTGAAGATTGTTCAATTTTGCCCAAGAATGAATGTTCCTGATCCATTGCTGAAATTTCACCTGTAATGGTTGATGTTTGACCTGGGATGGTTTTTTTTTCCTGCAAAGTTCGAAATTACACCTTCCATAGTTGTCCTTCCTTTGAGGTGCCTGAAACTTCACCTGCGGTGGTTGAAGTTTCCATTGTGATGGTTGAAGATTCTCCAGCAAATGTTGAAATTTCACCTGGTAGTTTCTGCTGTGATGATGTTTGAATTTTTCCTTTGAGGTGACTATATATTGCCAGTCATTTTTGAAATCTCTCTTTCGATGGTTAAAATGTCAATTACAATGTTTGACCTTTTTCCTATGAAGGTTGAAGTTTTGCCTGAGATGGTTGAATTTTCACCTGCAACGCCTGAACTTTCCTGTGCCATCACTGAAATTTCCCATGTAATATTTGTAGTTTTACCTAGCATTGTTGACTCTTTTCTCAGAAATTTAAAATTTGCACCCTTGATAGTTGAAATGTCTTTGAGGTGGCTGAAATTTCAACTGGTGGTTGATGTTTCCATTTTGATGGCTGAAGGTTTTCCTCTAAAGTTTGAAATTTCACCTATGTAGGCTGAGTTATCGCCTGTGATGTTTGAACTTCCTGGGAGTTGACTGAAATGTTGCCTGAGATGTTTGAAATGTCACATGTGATGGTTGTTCTTTTTTTGTAAAGGTTGAAATTTGACCTGAGATTGTTGAATTTTTACCTGCATAGACAGAACTTTCCTGTGCCATCGCTTGAAAATTCCCGGTAATGGTTGTTTCACCTCGGTTTGTTGGCGTTTTTCTTGTAATGGTAAAAATTGCACCCTCGAGTTGAAGTTTCCTTTGAGGTGGCTCAAATGGCAATTGGTTGATGGTTGATGTTTCCATTGTGATGGATGAAGTTTTACCAGCAATTGTGGAAACTTCACCTGGGTAGGCTGAATGATCTCCTGTGATTTGAACTTTCCAAGGTGGGTGACTAATTGTCACCTGTGATATTTGAAGTCTCTCTCAATGGTGAAAATGCCTGCAATGGTTGACCATTTTCCTGTGATGGTTGAAGATTGGCCGCCAAGAATGAATGTTTCTGATCCATTGCTGAAATTTCACCTGTAATGGTTGATGTTTGACCTGGGATGGTTGACTTTTTCCTGCAAAGTTGAAATTACACCTTCCATAGTTGTCCTTCCTTTGAGGTGCCTGAAACTTCACCTGTGGTGGTTGAAGATTTTCCATTGTGATGGTTGAAGATTCTCCATCAAATGTTGAAATTTCACCTGGTAGTTTCTGCTGTGATGGCGGAACTTTCCTTTGAGGTGACTATATATTGCCAGTCATTTTTGAAATCTCTCAGATGGTTAAAATGTCAATTACAATGTTTGACCTTTTTCCTATGAAGGTTGAAGTTTTGCCTGAGATGGTTGAATTTTCTTTCCTGCAACGCCTGAACTTTCCTGTTCCATCACTGAAATTTCCCTAGTTGTAATATTTGAGTTTGAATGAAGGATGTTGACTGTTTCCTCAGAAATTTAAAATGTAATTGAAATTCACCTCGTTGGTTGATAGTTGAAATTTCCTTTGAGGTGGATGAAATTTGAAACTTGCTGGTTGATGTTTCCATTTTGATGGTTGAAGGTTTTCACTCTAAAGTTTGAAATTTCACCTATGTAGGCTGAGTTATCGCCTGTGATGTTTGAACTTCCTGGGAGTTGACTGAAATGTTGCCTGAGATGTTTGAAGGTTTTTGTCACATGCAATGGTTGTTCTTTTTGCTGTAAAGTTTGAAATTTGACCTGAGATTGTTGAATTTTTACCTGCATAGACAGCACTTTCCTGTGCCATCGCTCTGAAAATTCCCGGTAATGGTTGAAGTTTCACCTCGGTTTGTTGGCGTTTTTCTTGTAATGATAAAAATTGCACCCTCGATAGTTGAAGTTTCCTTTGAGGTGGCTCAAATGGCAATTGGTTGATGGTTGATGTTTCCATTGTGATGGATGAAGTTTTACCAGCAATTGTGGAAACTTCACCTGGGTAGGCTGAATGATCTCCTGTGATGGTTGAACTTTCCTGTGAGGTGGGTGACTAATTGTCACCTGTGATGTTTGAAGTCTCTCCTGCAATGGTGAAAATGTCACCTGCAATGGTTGACCATTTTCCTGTGAAGGTTGAAGATTGGCCGGCCAAGAATGAATGTTCCTGATCCATTGCTGAAATTTCACCTGTAATGGTTGATGTTTGACCTGGGATGGTTGACTTTTTTTCCTGCAAAGTTCGAAATTACACCTTCCATAGTTGTCCTTCCTTTGAGGTGGCTGAAACTTCACCTGTGGTGGTTGAAGTTTCCATTGTGATGGTTGAAGATTCTCCAGCAAATGTTGAAATTTCACCTGGTAGTTTCTGCTGTGATGGCGGAACTTTCCTTTGAGGTGACTATATATTGCCAGTCATTTTTGAAATCTCTCTTTCGATGGTTAAAATGTCAACTACAATGTTTGACCTTTTCCTATGAAGGTTGAAGTTTTGCCTGAGATGGTTGAATTTTCACCTGCAACGCCTGAACTTTCCTGTGCCATCACTGAAATTTCCCATGTAATATTTGTAGCTTTACCTAGCATTGTTGACTCTTTTCTCAGAAATTTAAAATTTGCACCCTTGATAGTTGAAATGTCTTTGAGGTGGCTGAAATTTTATACTCGGTAGTTGATGTTTCCATTTTGATGGCTGAAGGTTTTCCTCTAAAGTTTGAAATTTCACCTATGTAGGCTGGATTATCGCCTGGGATGGTTGAACTTTCCTGGGAGTGGCCTGAAATGTCGCTTGAGATATTTGAAATCTCTCTTGTGATGGTTGAAATGTCACCTACGTTGGTTGATATTTTTGTGTAAAGGTTGAAATTTAACCTGAGATTGTTCAATTTTTGCCAGTAAAGATTGAAATTTCCTGAGCCATTGCTGAAATTCTGCCAGTAGTGGTTGATGTTTCACCTCTTATGGTTGTTTTTTTTTTCCTCCAAAGTTTAAAATTACACCTTCCCTAGTTGTCCTTCTTTTGAGGTGCCTGAAACTTCACCTGCGATAGTTCAAGTTTCCATTGTGATGTTTGAAGTTTTTCCTACAGTGTTTGAAATGTCACCTGGCTTGGCTCGCTTATTACCTGTGATGTTTGGATTTTCCTGTGATGTGACTGAAATGTCGCATGTGATGTTTGAAGTCTCCCTTGCAATGTTCTCATGTCAGTAGCAGTGGTTTCAGGTTTTCCTGTAAAGGTTGAAGTTTCTCCTGAAAGTGGTGAATTTTCTCCTGCAACGACTGAACTTTCCTGTGCCATCACTGAAATTTCCCATGTAATATTTGAAGTTTTACCTAGCATGTTGACTGTTTTCTCAGAAATTTAAAATTCGCACCCTTGATAGTTGAAATGTCTTTGAGGTGGCTGAAATTTCACACTTGGTGGTTGATGTTTCCATTTTGATGGCTGAAGGTTTTCCTCTAAAGTTTGAAATTTCACCTATGTAGGCTGAGTTATCGCCTGTGATGTTTGAACTTCCCTGGGAGTTGACTGAAAAGTTGCCTGAGATGTTGGAAATGTCACATGCGATGGTTGTTCTTTTTGGTGTAAAAGTTGAAATTTGACCTGAGATTGTTGAATTTTCACCTGCATAGACAGCACTTTCCTGTGCCATCGCTGTGAAAATTCCCCGGTAATGGTTGAAGTTTCACCTCGGTTTGTTGACGTTTTTCTTGTAATGGTAAAAATTGCACCCTCGATAGTTGAAGTTTCCTTTGAGGTGGCTCAAATGGCAATTGGTTGATGGTTGATGTTTCCATTGTGATGGATGAAGTTTTACCAGCAATTGTGGAAACTTCACCTGGGTAGGCTGAATGATCTCCTGTGATGGTTGAACTTTCCTGTGAGGTGGGTGACTAATTGTCACCTGTGATATTTGAAGTCTCTCTTCTCATGGTGAAAATGTCCCCTGCAATGGTTGACTGTTTTCCTGTGATGGTTGAAGATTGGCCGGCCAAGAATGAATGTTCCTGATCCATTGCTGAAATTTCACCTGTAATGGTTGATGTTTGACCTGGGATGGTTGACTTTTTTCCTGCAAAGTTCGAAATTACACCTTCCATAGTTGTCCTTCCTTTGAGGTGGCTGAAACTTCACCTGCGGTGGTTGAAGTTTCCATTGTGATGGTTGAAGATTCTCCAGCAAATGTTGAAATTTCACCTGGTAGTTTCTGCTGTGATGGCGGAACTTTCCTTTGAGGTGACTATATATTGCCAGTCATTTTTGAAATCTCTCTTTCGATGGTTAAAATGTCAACTACAATGTTTGACCTTTTTCCTATGAAGGTTGAAGTTTTGCCTGAGATGGTTGAATTTTCACCTGCAACGCCTGATCTTTCCTGTGCCATCACTGAAACTTCCCTGGTAATGGTTGAGTTTGAATGAAGGATGGTTGGCGTAATTCCTAGAAAGTTTAAATATTCACCCTCGATAGTTGAAGTTTCCTTTGAGGTGGATGAAATTTCACCTGCGCTGGTTGAAGTTTCCATTGTGATGGTTGAAGGTTTTCACCCCAGTTTGAAATTTCATCTATGTAGGCTGAGTTATCGCCGGTGATGTTTGAACTTCCCTGGGAGTTGACTGAAATGTTGCCTGAGATGTTTGAATTGTCACATGCAATGGTTGTTCTTTTTTGCTGTAAAGGTTGAAATTTGACCTGAGATTGTTGAATTTTTACCTGCATAGACAGCACTTTCCTGTGCCATCGCTGTGAAAATTCCCCGGTAATGGTTGAAGTTTCACCTCGGTTTGTTGACGTTTTTCTTGTAATGGTAAAAATTGCACCCTCGATAGTTGAAGTTTCCTTTGAGGCGGCTCAAATGGCAATTGGTTGATGGTTGATGTTTCCATTGTGATGGATGAAGTTTTACCAGCAATTGTGGAAACTTCACCTGGGTAGGCTGAATGATCTCCTGTGATGGTTGAACTTTCCTGTGAGGTGGGTGACTAATTGTCACCTGTGATGTTTGAAGTCTCTCCTGCAATGGTGAAAATGTCACCTGCAATGGTTGACCATTTTCCTGTGAAGGTTGAAGATTGGCCGGCCAAGAATGAATGTTCCTGATCCATTGCTGAAATTTCACCTGTAATGGTTGATGTTTGACCTGGGATGGTTGACTTTTTTCCTGCAAAGTTCGAAATTACACCTTCCATAGTTGTCCTTCCTTTGAGGTGGCTGAAAATTCACCTGTGGTGGTTGAAGTTTCCATTGTGATGGTTGAAGATTCTCCAGCAAATGTTGAAATTTCACCTGGTAGTTTCTGCTGTGATGGCGGAACTTTCCTTTGAGGTGACTATATATTGCCAGTCATTTTTGAAATCTCTCTTTCGATGGTTAAAATGTCAACTACAATGTTTGACCTTTTTCCTATGAAGGTTGAAGTTTTGCCTGAGATGGTTGAATTTTCACCTGCAACGCCTGAACTTTCCTGTGCCATCACTGAAATTTCCCATGTAATATTTGTAGCTTTACCTAGCATTGTTGACTCTTTTCTCAGAAATTTAAAATTTGCACCCTTGATAGTTGAAATGTCTTTGAGGTGGCTGAAATTTTATACTCGGTAGTTGATGTTTCCATTTTGATGGCTGAAGGTTTTCCTCTAAAGTTTGAAATTTCACCTATGTAGGCTGGATTATCGCCTGGGATGGTTGAACTTTCCTGGGAGTGTTCCTGAAATGTCGCTTGAGATATTTGAAATCTCTCTTGTGATGGTTGAAATGTCACCTACGTTGGTTGATATTTTTTGTGTAAAGGTTGAAATTTAACCTGAGATTGTTCAATTTTTGCCAGTAAAGATTGAAATTTCCTGAGCCATTGCTGAAATTCTGCCAGTAGTGGTTGATGTTTCACCTCTTATGGTTGTTTTTTTTTCCTCCAAAGTTTAAAATTACACCTTCCCTAGTTGTCCTTCTTTTGAGGTGCCTGAAACTTCACCTGCGATAGTTCAAGTTTCCATTGTGATGTTTGAAGTTTTTCCTACAGTGTTTGAAATGTCACCTGGCTTGGCTCGCTTATTACCTGTGATGTTTGGATTTTCCTGTGATGTGACTGAAATGTCGCATGTGATGTTTGAAGTCTCCCTTGCAATGTTCTCATGTCAGTAGCAGTGGTTTCAGGTTTTCCTGTAAAGGTTGAAGTTTCTCCTGAAAGTGGTGAATTTTCTCCAGCAACGACTGAACTTTCCTGTGCCATCACTGAAATTTCCCATGTAATATTTGAAGTTTTACCTAGCATGTTGACTGTTTTCTCAGAAATTTAAAATTGCACCCTTGATAGTTGAAATGTCTTTGAGGTGGCTGAAATTTCACACTTGGTGGTTGATGTTTCCATTTTGATGGCTGAAGGTTTTCCTCTAAAGTTTGAAATTTCACCTATGTAGGCTGAGTTATCGCCTGTGATGTTTGAACTTCCTGGGAGTTGACTGAAAAGTTGCCTGAGATGTTGGAAATGTCACATGCGATGGTTGTTCTTTTTGGTGTAAAAGTTGAAATTTGACCTGAGATTGTTGAATTTTCACCTGCATAGACAGCACTTTCCTGTGCCATCGCTCTGAAAATTCCCGGTAATGGTTGAAGTTTCACCTCGGTTTGTTGACGTTTTTCTTGTAATGATAAAAATTGCACCCTCGATAGTTGAAGTTTCCTTTGAGGTGGCTCAAATGGCAATTGGTTGATGGTTGATGTTTCCATTGTGATGGATGAAGTTTTACCAGCAATTGTGGAAACTTCACCTGGGTAGGCTGAATGATCTCCTGTGATGGTTGAACTTTCCTGTGAGGTGGGTGACTAATTGTCACCTGTGATATTTGAAGTCTCTCTTCTCATGGTGAAAATATCCCCTGCAATGGTTGACCGTTTTCCTGTGATGGTTGAAGATTGGCCGGCCAAGAATGAATGTTCCTGATCCATTGCTGAAATTTCACCTGTAATGGTTGATGTTTGACCTGGGATGGTTGACTTTTTTCCTGCAAAGTTCGAAATTACACCTTCCATAGTTGTCCTTCCTTTGAGGTGGCTGAAACTTCACCTGTGGTGGTTGAAGTTTCCATTGTGATGGTTGAAGATTCTCCAGCAAATGTTGAAATTTCACCTGGTAGTTTCTGCTGTGATGGCGGAACTTTCCTTTGAGGTGACTATATATTGCCAGTCATTTTTGAAATCTCTCTTTCGATGGTTAAAATGTCAACTACAATGTTTGACCTTTTTCCTATGAAGGTTGAAGTTTTGCCTGAGATGGTTGAATTTTCACCTGCAACGCCTGAACTTTCCTGTGCCATCACTGAAACTTCCCTGGTAATGGTTGAGTTTGAATGAAGGATGGTTGGCGTAATTCCTAGAAAGTTTAAATATTCACCCTCGATAGTTGAAGTTTCCTTTGAGGTGGATGAAATTTCACCTGCGCTGGTTGAAGTTTCCATTGTGATGGTTGAAGGTTTTCACCCCAGTTTGAAATTTCATCTATGTAGGCTGAGTTATCGCCGGTGATGTTTGAACTTCCCTGGGAGTTGACTGAAATGTTGCCTGAGATGTTTGAATTGTCACATGCAATGGTTGTTCTTTTTTGCTGTACAGGTTGAAATTTGACCTGAGATTGTTGAATTTTTACCTGCATAGACAGCACTTTCCTGTGCCATCGCTGTGAAAATTCCCCGGTAATGGTTGAAGTTTCACCTCGGTTTGTTGACGTTTTTCTTGTAATGGTAAAAATTGCACCCTCGATAGTTGAAGTTTCCTTTGAGGTGGCTCAAATGGCAATTGGTTGATGGTTGATGTTTCCATTGTGATGGATGAAGTTTTAACAGCAATTGTGGAAACTTCACCTGGGTAGGCTGAATGATCTCCTGTGATGGTTGAACTTTCCTGTGAGGTGGGTGACTAATTGTCACCTGTGATGTTTGAAGTCTCTCCTGCAATGGTGAAAATGTCACCTGCAATGGTTGACCATTTTCCTGTGAAGGTTGAAGATTGGCCGGCCAAGAATGAATGTTCCTGATCCATTGCTGAAATTTCACCTGTAATGGTTGATGTTTGACCTGGGATGGTTGACTTTTTTCCTGCAAAGTTCGAAATTACACCTTCCATAGTTGTCCTTCCTTTGAGGTGGCTGAAACTTCACCTGCGGTGGTTGAAGTTTCCATTGTGATGGTTGAAGATTCTCCAGCAAATGTTGAAATTTCACCTGGTAGTTTCTGCTGTGATGGCGGAACTTTCCTTTGAGGTGACTATATATTGCCAGTCATTTTTGAAATCTCTCTTTCGATGGTTAAAATGTCAACTACAATGTTTGACCTTTTTCCTATGAAGGTTGAAGTTTTGCCTGAGATGGTTGAATTTTCACCTGCAACGCCTGAACTTTCCTGTGCTATCACTGAAATTTCCCATGTAATATTTGTAGCTTTACCTAGCATTGTTGACTCTTTTCTCAGAAATTTAAAATTTGCACCCTTGATAGTTGAAATGTCTTTGAGGTGGCTGAAATTTTATACTCGGTAGTTGATGTTTCCATTTTGATGGCTGAAGGTTTTCCTCTAAAGTTTGAAATTTCACCTATGTAGGCTGAGTTTTCGCCTGTGATGTTTGAACTTCCCTGGGAGTTGACTGAAAAGTTGCCTGAGATGTTGGAAATGTCACATGCGATGGTTGTTCTTTTTTGGTGTAAAAGTTGAAATTTGACCTGAGATTGTTGAATTTTCACCTGCATAGACAGAACTTTCCTGTGCCATCGCTCTGAAAATTCCCCGGTAATGGTTGAAGTTTCACCTCGGTTTGTTGACGTTTTTCTTGTAATGGTAAAAATTGCACCCTCGATAGTTGAAGTTTCCTTTGAGGTGGCTCAAATGGCAATTGGTTGATGGTTGATGTTTCCATTGTGATGGATGAAGTTTTACCAGCAATTGTGGAAACTTCACCTGGGTAGGCTGAATGATCTCCTGTGATGGTTGAACTTTCCTGTGAGGTGGGTGACTAATTGTCACCTGTGATATTTGAAGTCTCTCTTCTCATGGTGAAAATATCCCCTGCAATGGTTGACCGTTTTCCTGTGATGGTTGAAGATTGGCCGGCCAAGAATGAATGTTCCTGATCCATTGCTGAAATTTCACCTGTAATGGTTGATGTTTGACCTGGGATGGTTGACTTTTTTCCTGCAAAGTTCGAAATTACACCTTCCATAGTTGTCCTTCCTTTGAGGTGCCTGAAACTTCACCTGTGGTGGTTGAAGTTTCCATTGTGATGGTTGAAGATTCTCCATCAAATGTTCAAATTTCACCTGGTAGTTTCTGCTGTGATGGCGGAACTTTCCTTTGAGGTGACTATATATTGCCAGTCATTTTTGAAATCTCTCTTTCGATGGTTAAAATGTCAACTACAATGTTTGACCTTTTTCCTATGAAGTTTGAAGTTTTGCCTGAGATGGTTGAATTTTCACCTGCAACGCCTGAACTTTCCTGTGCCATCACTGAAACTTCCCTGGTAATGGTTGAGTTTGAATGAAGGATGGTTGGCGAAATTCCTAGAAAGTTTAAATATTCACCCTCGATAGTTGAAGTTTCCTTTGAGGTGGATGAAATTTGAAATGCGCTGGTTGAAGTTTCCATTGTGATGGTTGAAGGTTTTCACCCCAGTTTGAAATTTCATCTATGTAGGCTGAGTTATCGCCGGTGATGTTTGAACTTCCCTGGGAGTTGACTGAAATGTTGCCTGAGATGTTTGAATTGTCACATGCAATGGTTGTTCTTTTTTGCTGTAAAGTTTGAAATTTGACCTGAGATTGTTGAATTTTTACCTGCATAGACAGCACTTTTTCAAAGCCATCGCTGTGAAAATTCCCGGTAATGGTTGAAGTTTCACCTCGGTTTGTTGACGTTTTTCTTGTAATGGTAAAAATTGCACCCTCGATAGTTGAAGTTTCCTTTGAGGTGGCTCAAATGGCAATTGGTTGATGGTTGATGTTTCCATTGTGATGGATGAAGTTTTACCAGCAATTGTGGAAACTTCACCTGGGTAGGCTGAATGATCTCCTGTGATGGTTGAACTTTCCTGTGAGGTGGGTGACTAATTGTCACCTGTGATGTTTGAAGTCTCTCCTGCAATGGTGAAAATGTCACCTGCAATGGTTGACCATTTTCCTGTGAAGGTTGAAGATTGGCCGGCCAAGAATGAATGTTCCTGATCCATTGCTGAAATTTCACCTGTAATGGTTGATGTTTGACCTGGGATGGTTGACTTTTTTCCTGCAAAGTTCGAAATTACACCTTCCATAGTTGTCCTTCCTTTGAGGTGGCTGAAACTTCACCTGCGGTGGTTGAAGTTTCCATTGTGATGGTTGAAGATTCTCCAGCAAATGTTGAAATTTCACCTGGTAGTTTCTGCTGTGATGGCGGAACTTTCCTTTGAGGTGACTATATATTGCCAGTCATTTTTGAAATCTCTCTTTCGATGGTTAAAATGTCAACTACAATGTTTGACCTTTTTCCTATGAAGGTTGAAGTTTTGCCTGAGATGGTTGAATTTTCACCTGCAACGCCTGAACTTTCCTGTGCCATCACTGAAATTTCCCATGTAATATTTGTAGCTTTACCTAGCATTGTTGACTCTTTTCTCAGAAATTTAAAATTTGCACCCTTGATAGTTGAAATGTCTTTGAGGTGGCTGAAATTTTATACTGTAGTTGATGTTTCCATTTTGATGGCTGAAGGTTTTCCTCTAAAGTTTGAAATTTCACCTATGTAGGCTGGATTATCGCCTGGGATGGTTGAACTTTCCTGGGAGTGGCCTGAAATGTCGCTTGAGATATTTGAAATCTCTCTTGTGATGGTTGAAATGTCACCTACGTTGGTTGATATTTTTTGTGTAAAGGTTGAAATTTAACCTGAGATTGTTCAATTTTTGCCAGTAAAGATTGAAATTTCCTGAGCCATTGCTGAAATTCTGCCAGTAGTGGTTGATGTTTCACCTCTTATGGTTGTTTTTTTTCCTCCAAAGTTTAAAATTACACCTTCCCCTAGTTGTCCTTCTTTCAGGTGCCTGAAACTTCACCTGTGATAGTTCAAGTTTCCATTGTGATGTTTGAAGTTTTTCCTACAGTGTTTGAAATGTCACCTGGCTTGGCTCGCTTATTACCTGTGATGTTTGGATTTTCCTGTGATGTGACTGAAATGTCGCATGTGATGTTTGAAGTCTCCCTTGCAATGTTCTCATGTCAGTAGCAGTGGTTTCAGGTTTTCCTGTAAAGGTTGAAGTTTCTCCTGAAAGTGGTGAATTTTCTCCTGCAACGACTGAACTTTCCTGTGCCATCACTGAAATTTCCCATGTAATATTTGAAGTTTTACCTAGCATGTTGACTGTTTTCTCAGAAATTTAAAATTCGCACCCTTGATAGTTGAAATGTCTTTGAGGTGGCTGAAATTTCACACTTGGTGGTTGATGTTTCCATTTTGATGGCTGAAGGTTTTCCTCTAAAGTTTGAAATTTCACCTATGTAGGCTGAGTTATCGCCTGTGATGTTTGAACTTCCCTGGGAGTTGACTGAAAAGTTGCCTGAGATGTTGGAAATGTCACATGCGATGGTTGTTCTTTTTTGGTGTAAAAGTTGAAATTTGACCTGAGATTGTTGAATTTTCACCTGCATAGACAGAACTATCCTGTGCCATCTCTCTGAAAATTTCCCGGTAATGGTTGAAGTTTCACCTAGGTTTGTTGACGTTTTTCTTGTAATGGTAAAAATTGCACCCTCGATAGTTGAAGTTTCCTTTGAGGTGGCTCAAATGGCAATTGGTTGATGGTTGATGTTTCCATTGTGATGGATGAAGTTTTACCAGCAATTGTGGAAACTTCACCTGGGTAGGCTGAATGATCTCCTGTGATGGTTGAACTTTCCTGTGAGGTGGGTGACTAATTGTCACCTGTGATATTTGAAGTCTCTCTTCTCATGGTGAAAATATCACCTGCAATGGTTGACCGTTTTCCTGTGATGGTTGAAGATTGGCCGGCCAAGAATGAATGTTCCTGATCCATTGCTGAAATTTCACCTGTAATGGTTGATGTTTGACCTGGGATGGTTGACTTTTTTCCTGCAAAGTTCGAAATTACACCTTCCATAGTTGTCCTTCCTTTGAGGTGCCTGAAACTTCACCTGTGGTGGTTGAAGTTTCCATTGTGATGGTTGAAGATTCTCCATCAAATGTTCAAATTTCACCTGGTAGTTTCTGCTGTGATGGCGGAACTTTCCTTTGAGGTGACTATATATTGCCAGTCATTTTTGAAATCTCTCTTTCGATGGTTAAAATGTCAATTACAATGTTTGACCTTTTTCCTATGAAGTTTGAAGTTTTGCCTGAGATGGTTGAATTTTCACCTGCAACGCCTGAACTTTCCTGTGCCATCACTGAAACTTCCCTGGTAATGGTTGAGTTTGAATGAAGGATGGTTGGCGAAATTCCTAGAAAGTTTAAATATTCACCCTCGATAGTTGAAGTTTCCTTTGAGGTGGATGAAATTTGAAATGCGCTGGTTGAAGTTTCCATTGTGATGGTTGAAGGTTTTCACCCCAGTTTGAAATTTCATCTATGTAGGCTGAGTTATCGCCGGTGATGTTTGAACTTCCCTGGGAGTTGACTGAAATGTTGCCTGAGATGTTTGAATTGTCACATGCAATGGTTGTTCTTTTTTGCTATACAGGTTGAAATTTGACCTGAGATTGTTGAATTTTTACCTGCATAGACAGCACTTTCCTGTGCCATCGCTGTGAAAATTCCCCGGTAATGGTTGAAGTTTCACCTCGGTTTGTTGACGTTTTTCTTGTAATGGTAAAAATTGCACCCTCGATAGTTGAAGTTTCCTTTGAGGTGGCTCAAATGGCAATTGGTTGATGGTTGATGTTTCCATTGTGATGGATGAAGTTTTACCAGCAATTGTGGAAACTTCACCTGGGTAGGCTGAATGATCTCCTGTGATGGTTGAACTTTCCTGTGAGGTGGGTGACTAATTGTCACCTGTGATGTTTGAAGTCTCTCCTGCAATGATGAAAATGTCACCTGCAATGGTTGACCATTTTCCTGTGAAGGTTGAAGATTCACGCCAAGAATGAATTTTCCTGATCCATTGCAGATATTTCAGCTGTGATTGATGATGTTTGACCTGGGATGTTTGACTTTTTCCTGCAAAGTTCGAAATTACAACTTCCATAGTTGTCCTTCCTTTGAGGTGGCTGAAAGTTCACCTGCGGTGGTTGAAGTTTCCATTGTGATGGTTGACGATTCTCCAGCAAATGTTGAAATTTCTCCTGGTAGTTTCTGCTGTGATCGTAGAACTTTCCTTTGAGGTGACTATATCTTGCCTGTTATTTTTGAAATCTCTCTTTCGATGGTTAAAATGTCAACTACAAAGGTTGACCTTTTTCCTATGAAGGTTGAAGTTTTGCCTGAGATGGTTGAATTTTCACCTGCAAAGCCTGAACTTTCCTGTGCCATCACTGAAATTTCCCATGTAATATTTGTAGCTTTACCTAGCATTGTTGACTCTTTTCTCAGAAATTTAAAATTTGCACCCTTGATAGTTGAAATGTCTTTGAGGTGGCTGAAATTTTATACTGTAGTTGATGTTTCCATTTTGATGGCTGAAGGTTTTCCTCTAAAGTTTGAAATTTCACCTATGTAGGCTGGATTATCGCCTGGGATGGTTGAACTTTCCTGGGAGTGGCCTGAAATGTCGCTTGAGATATTTGAAATCTCTCTTGTGATGGTTGAAATGTCACCTACGTTGGTTGATATTTTTTGTGTAAAGGTTGAAATTTAACCTGAGATTGTTCAATTTTGCCAGTAAAGATTGAAATTTCCTGAGCCATTGCTGAAATTCTGCCAGTAGTGGTTGATGTTTCACCTCTTATGGTTGTTTTTTTTTCCTCCAAAGTTTAAAATTACACCTTCCCTAGTTGTCCTTCTTTTCAGGTGCCTGAAACTTCACCTGCGACAGTTCAAGTTTCCATTGTGATGTTTGAAGTTTTTCCTACCGTGTTTGAAATGTCACCTGGCTTGGCTCGCTTATTACCTGTGATGTTTGGATTTTCCTGTGATGTGACTGAAATGTCGCATGTGATGTTTGAAGTCTCCCTTGCAATGTTCTCATGTCAGTAGCAGTGGTTTCAGGTTTTCCTGTAAAGGTTGAAGTTTCTCCTGAAAGTGGTGAATTTTCTCCTGCAACGACTGAACTTTCCTGTGCCATCACTGAAATTTCCCATGTAATATTTGAAGTTTTACCTAGCATGTTGACTGTTTTCTCAGAAATTTAAAATTCGCACCCTTGATAGTTGAAATGTCTTTGAGGTGGCTGAAATTTCACACTTGGTGGTTGATGTTTCCATTTTGATGGCTGAAGGTTTTCCTCTAAAGTTTGAAATTTCACCTATGTAGGCTGGATTATCGCCTGGGATGGTTGAACTTCCCTGGGAGTTGACTGAAAAGTTGCCTGAGATGTTGGAAATGTCACATGCGATGGTTGTTCTTTTGGTGTAAAAGTTGAAATTTGACCTGAGATTGTTGAATTTTCACCTGCATAGACAGCACTTTCCTGTGCCATCGCTCTGAAAATTCCCGGTAATGGTTGAAGTTTCACTCGGTTTGTTGACGTTTTTCTTGTAATGATAAAAATTGCACCCTCGATAGTTGAAGTTTCCTTTGAGGTGGCTCAAATGGCAATTGGTTGATGGTTGATGTTTCCATTGTGATGGATGAAGTTTTACCAGCAATTGTGGAAACTTCACCTGGGTAGGCTGAATGATCTCCTGTGATGGTTGAACTTTCCTGTGAGGTGGGTGACTAATTGTCACCTGTGATATTTGAAGTCTCTCTTCTGCAATGGTGAAAATGTCACCTGCAATGGTTGACCATTTTCCTGTGAAGGTTGAAGATTGGCGGCCAAGAATGAATGTTCCTGATCCATTGCTGAAATTTCACCTGTAATG
>JAEOAE010002685.1:0-24496 GCA_036365155.1 Meriones psammophilus
CTGTGGACTGGAGGCCTGGATGAGCTGCATGCCAGCAGTGAGCTCAGCCTTGGCTAAATGTCTGTGGGGTGGGACTCCAGCCTCTGCCTTCCACCTGCTGTTACCATATCCTACAATGCAATCATGAGCTTGGACACAGACATTGAGACATGAACATCCATGCTGCCTCTTCCACCCTCTACACTACGCTGGGACTGAGAGGCTCTGCTCACTGAGAGGTGGAATCTCTCACTGAGAGGTGCACTGATGGCAAGCCAAGTCAGGCGCAGTGCTAGCTACAAACAGCAGAATGTGCTAGGCTTACTGTGTAGCCCCAGGTTGACCAAGACCTCAACGGCGTTGTAGCTTGGCCAGTTTCTGGAAGCCTGATGCGCCACAGGCAGAATCATAGATGACAGCACAAGGATGAAAGCAGCCAGGTCCCAAATCGCAGCCAGGAGAGTGAGAAACATCCATCCTGCTGCTTACTGCACTTGCTAGAACAGTGTGCTGTCCCGCTGACTCTCAACTCTATAAAATCGTTGCTGTTGCCATTCCCCTCACTCAGGAATGGATTTCATGGAGTACAGGCTAAGGGGACAAGTGTCCTGAGCATACAGGACTCAGCCTGCACAGGATGAAGAATTAGAGCACGAAAGTTGTCTGTGACCCAGTTGTGTGAGAAGTTAGCTCTTCTTCCTGTTAGCCAACCACGGTGCTTCTCTATTGATTGGATCCTATGAGGCTGATACTCTGAAGTGGCCTCTTGATAGCCCACTGCTTCAACTCCAGCTAAAGGCCTCCCAACACCCTCTAGCCGCCTCTGGCCTTGCTCTATTCAAATGGAACTCACTGCTCTTCAGGTTCACTGCCCCACTTCTTCCTCTCCAGGAGTTGTCTAGAAGTTTCCAGCCATGTGCTTTCTCCCCTTGCTCACTACTGCCCGGTGTCCTCCAAAGGTCACTGCTTTCAAGGTCATCGCTGTCCTGCTCTTCACCCTCTTTCCCCCTTTGTCTCTTTTCAGAAGTGTGAAGATAACAAGTGGCTTTTGGGCCACTGCTACTGTAGCAGTCCCAGGAGGAGGGCCCAAGCCTGCAATTAATGATGGAGTTGGACTGGGGGATTGAGCCTCATTTTCCTTAGTAGTTAGTTCTCCAATTTTTCTGTTTATTTCCTCTAAGCCCCATTCCAACTTTTTCTTTTCTTTTTGCCACTTTTAACACTTTTTATCACGCAGAGCCTGAACCGGAGGGTAGCTCTCAGAGTAATACTGATCTGCTTCTTCCTCCAACTCTGCAACCTCATCAGGATCTAAGTCATCCTCAAAGTCTTCTTCTGACAAGAAATTACAGTGATCAGGAGGGAAATATAACTCCTCTGGAGGAGCTGATGGTCTAATCTCATTTGGTCTCAAAGCCCCTCTTCTTTTTACCCTCTTTCTCTCCAATCCTGAAATTTTAACTTTCTTAGTTCCCTGCCGCATATACAGGCTATCTTTAATTAAGTTCCACAAAAAACACGAGGCGAATGCCTCGTCCCATTTTTATTTTCAGATTTACTCACCTGGCCCTCTCTTCTTTATGATTTGAGCTCGCCAACACAGGTGCTGTCCTTCACTGGATGCCAGTATCCCAAGGAACATGTTCGGGGGCCAGTCTGCAGGAAACAGCCTGCAGAGTCGAAAGGTTCTTGAGCCGGGAGTGAGGATTGAAATTAATAAACCACCACACAACACATGGGACGTTTCCCAGAGGCTCTAGTGGAAACTAGAAGCCTTCCTTTAGTCTAGACTCCATTTATGCCAGAGGAAATGACCCTCAACACAAATGAGGACATATACAGGGGAGTCAAGCAAAGGGTGTGTCCCAAAGAATCCCCACCTGCTGTCTCAAAGGAAAGGTGAAATAGACTTGGAAATTCCTCACTGTCTCCAAAAGAAGGCCAGTCTTTCTACTGAGACCTAAATATCAAAGCAAGCTGAAAGACCAGTGGCTCCCACCACCCAGAGCCCATGAAAAGTCACCAAAGAGCCCTAGTCCATTGCCTCAGTGCTCTTTTACTCCAAAAAGAAAGCAAGCCTCTGGGGCAGAAGTAGGACTAACAGGTTCAGGTCCAGAGGGCCCAGAGCTCCTTGTGCTGTGGTTCTACCTGCCTTTGTTCCTCCTGATCCTGAGAACAGAAGACTGTAAAACAGGGCTTTAGGAAAGCCCCCTCATGACTTAACCCCTATCTCTGCAGGACACTGGTTCAAAATGCACCTCATGCTTGTAAAACCACAAAAAGCTTGATGTGCTCAGCGTCCAGCGACTTAGGCCACTCGAAGCACCTGAAGGCTGGGATTGCTGAACAAGCAGAGGCTGTCTGCTTGATCCACGCAAGCGGAGGCAGGCAGAGGCTAGTCTCAGGTTCATGAGAAGGGAAAAGCTGCCCGTGGCCCAAAGTGGAGACAGTCACTATGGGCTATAGCTGCCGTGGTTGGTCCCTTTCTTCTCTGACCTCACAATGAGCCACTGTGAGGGAAGAAGGAGTAGCCTGCATATCAGGGCTGTGCTGGGCTGGGCTGGGCTGGGCTGTGCTGTGCTGTGCTGTGCTTTTGTCCCGACAGACCAGGGACCTTTTGTGGTAATCTGTAGAACTAGTTCTGCTGAGAACCTCAGTTAAAAAAATTTAGTTCCATAGTTTATTGTTCCTAACCTTTGTGCTCAGAAGCAGAAAGCAACTATCCTCTTGGCTTTGAGTTTTGAAACCAAAGACTGAAAAGCCTGTATCAGATGCTCTTGCCCATTGTCCAGGGTGCCTTCGGCTGTGTGAGGTTCTGCTACCCATAGGCTTACGGATACCCCGGTGGCTATAAAGACTGTCAGGAACACTAAGAAAGGTGAGACTGGAGATGCTAGCACATCCATGCATCACTCGTGTCTTCCAGTGAAATAATTGCAGTATGTAAACAACCGAGTTTGCTGTGGGAGGAAACTTATTCCGAATAGTAAAAGATAATGGCAGGCTGCAGCAGGAGGAGACGCAAGAAATATTCAAGGAAGATACTTGCGGCCATGAAGGTCTGCCATAACTTTGATATTGTCCATCACGACCTAAAGCCCCCAAACATCCTGCTAGACGCAGAGTGCAAGGTGAAGGTGATTGATTTGGGCCTTGCAACCAAGACTAGATCTGGCACAAGACAGAGAAGACGGTGTGTGTGCAACCAAGGCCTTTCATGTCCCTGAGTTGGTGCAGAGAGAGCCCTGCAACAGGAAAAAAGGCAGACAAATGGAGCCTTGCTGTGCTCCTGTATTATATAAGCCCAGGCTACTGTTGTGCCTGAATCACCATACCCAGGAGCCGAGTCCATTGCAAACCACATGAGGCTCTTTTTATTATAAATCCTTACAAGCTGCAGCTTGGGCTCACCCCTCCGAGCCCTGAATCAGTGAGAGCTGAGAGACCTGTGGTCAGGTTAGCTGAGTGATTTAAAAGATTCTGGTCCCTCCCAGCATGCCCTAGGCAGAGGCAATTCCTGCCTGGCAAGCATCGATTACATGCGGCATTTTGAATTGTTTGGCTATAGGAAGGTCCTCAAACCATTAATGATCTGGTGTCCCTCCCGAGGGGGATGGGCCAGTTTCCCACAACTGCATCTCTAGTGAGGGGGGAGAGAATGCAGTAAGGTGGGTTCTTCCCCTCGGGACATTGCTGTACTTCTCCACCCACCTAGTTCAAGCCTTAAATATGAATAAGAGCTGCTGAGTTTTAATCTTTTAGTCTCTCATTACCTTCCCTTCAAAGGCAAAACCATAAAAGAGACAGAGGCGAAGACTATCACAGGGACATATTATGTCCCGGATAATGTATCTCTGCCACTGGAAAACCTCCTTTTCCAAATGCTCACCATTATCCAAGAGAGGAGGCTGTCCATTGAAGACCTGGAGAAACACCCATGGTTTAGAAATATGTGACTTAAAGGTGCAAAATGAAACCTGCCCGGATCCAAAAATTCTGGACATGCTTTTTGACCTTGGGTCTAATTCCAACGCCAATTATGGCTATATACCTGATATTGAAGGAAAAGGCAGGAAAGGGGTATTGCCTTGGCAGCACCACCGAAGCCAAGAACTGTGGACACTGGACAAACACTTGCCTCCATCACAGCTCTTTGGGGACTCCCTGGGGCCCAGGACAGGAGCCTAGACCGGGTGCCCTGGGACCCATCACAGCTCCTCAGGAGAAAAGTCACTGAATGGCCACAAGGCTGCAGAGGCCTCCTCCTGCCTTCTGGGTATTCAAATCTAACATGCTCCTTCACACCACACTGGAAGCATGCCTCTGGGACAGAAGTAGGACTAACAGGTTCAGGTCCAGAGGGCCCAGAGCTCCTTGTGCTGTGGTTCTACCTGCCTTTGTTCCTCCTGATCCTGAGAACAGAAGACTGTAAAGCAGGGCTTTAGGAAAGCCCCCTCATGACTTAACCCCTATCTCTGCAGGACACTGGTTCAAAATGCACCTCATGCTTGAAAAACCACAAAAGGCTTGATGTGCTCAGCGTCCAGCGACTTAGGCCACTCGAAGCACCTGAAGGCTGGGATTGCTGAACAAGCAGAGTTTGTCTGCTTGATCCACGTAAGCAGAGGCAGGCAGAGGCTAGTCTCAGGTTCATGAGAAGGGAAAAGCTGCCCGTGGCCCAAAGTGGAGACAGTCACTATGGGCTATAGCTGCCGTGGTTGATCCCTTTCTTCTCTGACCTCACGACGAGCCACTGTGAGGGAAGAAGGAGTAGCCTGCATATCAGGCTGTGCTGTGCTGGGCTGTGCTTTTGTCCCGACAGACCAGGGACCTTTTGTGGTAACCTGTAGGACTAGTTCTGCTGAGAACCTCAGTTAAAAAAGTTTAGTTTCATACTTTATTGTTCCTAACCTGTGTGCTCAGAAGCAGAAATCAACTATCCTCTTGGCCGTGAGTTTTGAAACAAAAGACTAAAAAGCCTGTATCAGATGCTCTTGCCCATTGTCCAGGGTGCCTTCGGCTGTGTGAGGTTCTGCTACCCATAGGCTTACGGATGCCCCGGTGGCTATAAAGACTGTCAGGAACACTAAGAAAGGTGAGACTGGAGATGCTAGCACATCCATGCTTCACTCGTGTCTTCCAGTGAAATAATTGCAGCATGTAACCAACCGAGTTTGCTGTGGGAGGAAACATATTCTGAATAGTAAAAGATAATGGCAGGCTGCAGCAGGAGGAGATGCAGGAAATATTCAAGGAAGATACTTGCGGCCATGAAGGTCTGCCACAACTTTGATGTTGTCCATCACGACCTAAAGCCCCCAAACATCCTGCTAGACGCAGAGTGCAAGGTGAAGGTGACTGATTTGGGCCTTGCAACCAAGACTAGATCTGGCACTAGACAGAGAAGACGGTGTGTGTGCAACCAAGGCCTTTCATGTCCCTGAGTTGGTGGGGAGAGAGCCCTGCAACAGGAAAAAAGGCAGACATATGGAGCCTTGCGGAGCTCCTGTATTATATAAGCCCTGGCTACTGTTGTGCCTGAATCACGATACCCAGGAGCCGAGTCCCTTGCAAACAACATGAGGCTCTTCTTCTTATAAATCCTTACAAGCTGCAGCTTGGGCTTGCCCCTCCGAGCCCTGAATCAGGGAGAGCTGAGAGACCTGCGGTCAGGTTAGCTGAGTGATTTAAAAGATTCTGGTCCCTCCCAGCATGCCCTAGGCAGAGGCAATTCCTGCCTGGCAAGCATCGATTACATGTGGCATTTTGAATTGTTTGGCTATAGGAAGGTCCTCAAACCATTAATGATCTGGTGTCCCTCCCGAGGGGGATGGGCCAGTTTCCCACAACTGCATCTCTAGTGAGGGGGGAGAGAATGCAGTAAGGTGGGTTCTTCCCCTCGGGACATTGCTGTACTTCTCCACCCACCTAGTTCAAGCCTTAAATATGAATAAGAGCTGCTGAGTTTTAATCTTTTAGTCTCTCATTACCTTTCCTTCAAAGGCAAAACCATAAAAGAGACAGAGGCGAAGATTATCACAGGTACATATTATGTCCCGGATAATGTTTCTCCCCCACTGGAAAACCTCCTTTTCCAAATGCTCACCATTATCCAAGAGAGGAGGCTGTCCATTGAAGACCTGGAGAAACACCCATGGTTTAGAAATATGTGACTTAAAGGTGTGAAATGAAACCTGCCCGGATCCAAAAATTCTGGACATGCTTTTTGACCTTGGGTCTAATTCCAACGCCAATTATGGCTATATACCTGATATTGAAGGAAAAGGCACGAAAGGGTATTGCCTTGGCAGCACCACCGAAGCCAAGAACTGTGGACACTGGACAAACACTTGCCTCCATCACAGCTCTTTGGGGACTCCCTGGGGCCCAGGACAGGAGCCTAGACCAGGTGCCCTGGGACCCATCACAGCTCCTCAGGAGAAAAGTCACTGAATGGCCACAAGGCTGCAGAGGCCTCCTCCTGCCTTCTGGGTATTCAAATCTAACATGCTCCTTCACACCACACTGGAAGCACGCCTCTGGGACAGAAGTAGGACTAACAGGTTCAGGTCCAGAGGGCCCAGAGCTCCTTGTGCTGTGGTTCTACCTGCCTTTGTTCCTCCTGATCCTGAGAACAGAAGACTGTAAACACGGCTTTAGGAAAGCCCCCTCATGACTTAACCCCTATCTCTGCAGGACACTGGTTCAAAATGCACCTCATGCTTGTAAAACCACAAAAAGCTTGATGTGCTCAGCGTCCAGCGACTTAGGCCACTTGAAGCACCTGAAGGCTGGGATTGCTGAACAAGCAGAGGCTGTCTGCTTGATCCACGCAAGCAGAGGCAGGCAGAGGCTAGTCTCAGGTTCATGAGAAGGGAAAAGCTGCCCGTGGCCCAAAGTGGAGACAGTCACTATGGGCTATAGCTGCCGTGGTTGGTCCCTTTCTTCTCTGACCTCACGACGAGCCACTGTGAGGGAAGAAGGAGTAGCCTGCATATCAGGCTGTGCTGTGCTGGGCTGGGCTGTGCTGTGCTGTGCTTTTGTCCCGACAGACCAGGGACCTTTTGTGGTAACCTGTAGGACTAGTTCTGCTGAGAACCTCAGTTAAAAAAATTTAGTTTCATAGTTTATTGTTCCTAACCTGTGTGCTCAGAAGCAGAAAGCAACTATCCTCTTGGCTGTGAGTTTTGAAACAAAAGACTGAAAAGCCTTATCGGGTGCTCTTGCCCATTGTCCAGGGTGCCTTCGGCTGTGTGAGGTTCTGCTACCATAGGCTTACGGATGCCCCGGTGGCTATAAAGACTGTCATGAACACTAAGAAAGGTGATACTGCAATTGCTAGCACATCCATGCATCACTCGTGTCTTCCAGGTTATAATAAGAGAAAAATAATTGCAGTATATAACCGAGGTTGATGTGGGAGGAAACTTATTCCAGATGGTAAAAGAGAATGGCAGGCTACAGCAGGAGGAAACGCAGGAAATATTCAAGGAAGATACTTGTGGCCATGAAGGTCTGCCACAACCTTGATATTGTTCATCACGACCTAAAGCCCCCAAACATCCTGCTAGACGCAGAGTGCAACATGAATGTGATTGATTTTGGCTTTGCAACCAAGACTAGATCTGGCACTAGACAGACAAGACGGTGTGTGTGCAACCAAGGCCTTTCATGTCCCTGAGTTGGTGCAGAGAGAGCCCTGCAACAGGAAAAAGGCAGACATATGGAGCCTTGCGGAGCTCCTGTATTATATAAGCCCTGGCTACTGTTGTGCCTGAATCACCATACCCAGGAGCCGAGTCCGTTGCAAACCAAATGACGCTATTTTTATTATAAATCCTTACAAGCTGCAGCTTGGGCTCGCCCCAGTCCCTGAATCAGTGAGAGCTGAGAGACCTGCGGTCAGGTTAGCTGAGTGATTTAAAAGATTCTGGTCCCTCCCAGCATGCCCTAGGCAGAGGCAATTCCTGCCTGGCAAGCATCGATTACATGCGGCATTTTGAATTGTTTGGCTATAGGAAGGTCCTCAAACCATTAATGATCTGGTGTCCCTCCCGAGGGGGATGGGCCAGTTTCCCACAACTGCATCTCTAGTGAGGGGGGAGAGAATGCAGTAAGGTGGGTTCTTCCCCTCGGGACATTGCTGTACTTCTCCACCCACCTAGTTCAAGCCTTAAATATGAATAAGAGCTGCTGAGTTTTAATCTTTTAGTCTCTCATTACCTTTCCTTCAAAGGCAAAACCATAAAAGAGACAGAGGCGAAGACTATCACAGGGACATATAATGTCCCGGATAATGTTTCTCCCCCACTGGAAAACCTCCTTTTCCAAATGCTCACCATTATCCAAGAGAGGAGGCTGTCCATTGAAGACCTGGAGAAACACCCATGGTTTAGAAATATGTGACTTAAAGGTGTGAAATGAAACCTGCCCGGATCCAAAAATTCTGGACATGCTTTTTGACCTTGGGTCTAATTCCAACGCCAATTGTGGCTATATACCTGATATTGAAGGAAAAGGCACGAAAGGGGTTTGACCTTGGCAGCACCACCGAAGCCAAGAACTGTGGACACTGGACAAACACTTGCCTCCATCACAGCTCTTTGGGGACTCCCTGGGGCCCAGGACAGGAGCCTAGACCAGGTGCCCTGGGACCCATCACAGCTCCTCAGGAGAAAAGTCACTGAATGGCCACAAGGCTGCAGAGGCCTCCTCCTGCCTTCTGGGTATTCAAATCTAACATGCTCCTTCACACCACACTGGAAGCACGCCTCTGGGACAGAAGTAGGACTAACAGGTTCAGGTCCAGAGGGCCCAGAGCTCCTTGTGCTGTGGTTCTACCTGCCTTTGTTCCTCCTGATCCTGAGAACAGAAGACTGTAAACGCAGCTTTAGGAAAGCCCCCTCATGACTTAACCCCTATCTCTGCAGGACACTGGTTCAAAATGCACCTCATGCTTGTAAAACCACAAAAAGCTTAATGTGCTCAGCGTCCAGCAACTTAGGCCACTCGAAGCACCTGAAGGCTGGGATTGCTGAACAAGCAGAGTTTGTCTGCTTGATCCACGCAAGCAGAGGCAGGCAGAGGCTAGTCTCAGGTTCATGAGAAGGGAAAAGCTGCCCGTGGCCCAAAGTGGAGACAGTCACTATGGGCTATAGCTGCCGTGGTAGGTCCCTTTCTTCTCTGACCTCAGGACGAGCCACTGTGAGGGAAAAAGGAGTAGCCTGCATATCAGGCTGTGCTGGGCTGGGCTGGGCTGTGCTGTGCTGTGCTGTGCTGTGCTTTTGTCCCGACAGACCAGAGAGCTGTTTGTGGTAACCTGTAGGACTAGTTCTGCTGAGAACCTCAGTTAAAAAATTTAGTTTCATAGTTTATTGTTCCTAACCTGTGTGCTCAGAAGCAGAAAGCATCTATCCTTTTGGCCGTGAGTTTTGAAACAAAAGATTAAAAAGCCTGTATCAGGTGCTCTTGCCCATTGTCCAGAGTGCCTTCGGCTGTGTGAAGTTCTGCTACCCATAGGCTTACGGATGCCCAGGTGGCTATAAAGACTGTCAGGAACACTAAGAAAGCACCTGTGGTGCATCTTCACTGAGAAGGTGATACTGCAATTGCTAGCACATCCATACATTATTCGTGTCTTCCAGGTTATAATAACAGAAAAATAATTGCAGTATATAACCGAGTTTGCTGTGGGAGGAAACATATTCCGAATAGTAAAAGATAATGGCAGGCTGCAGCAGGAGGAGACACAGGAAATATTCAAGGAAGATACTTGCGGCCATGAAGGTCTGCCACAACTTTGATGTTGTCCATCACGACTTAAAGCCCCCAAACATCCTGCTAGACGCAGAGTGCAAGGTGAAGGTGATTGATTTGGGCCTTGCAACCAAGACTAGATCTGGCACTAGACAGACAAGACGGTGTGTGTGCAACCAAGGCCTTTCATGTCCCTGAGTTGGTGCAGAGAGAGCCCTGCAACAGGAAAAAGGCAGACATATGGAGCCTTGCAGAGCTCCTGTATTATATAAGCCCTGGCTACTGTTGTGCCTGAATCACCATACCCAGGAGCCGAGTCCGTTGCAAACCACATGAGGCTCTTTTTATTATAAATCCTTACAAGCTGCAGCTTGGGCTCACCCCTCTCCCTGAATCAGTGAGAGCTGAGAGACCTGCGGTCAGGTTAGCTGAGTGATTTAAAAGATTCTGGTCCCTCCCAGCATGCCCTAGGCAAAGGCAATTCCTGCCTGGCAAGCATCGATTACATGCGGCATTTTGAATTGATTGGCTATAGGAAGGTCCCCAAACCCTTAATGATCTGGTGTCCCTCCCGAGGGGGATGGGCCAGTTTCCCAGCAACTGTATCTCTAGTGAGGGGGGAAAGAATGCAGTAAGGTGGGTTCTTCCCCTCGGGACATTGCTGTACTTCTCCACCCACCTAGTTCAAGCCTTAAATATGAATAAGAGCTGCTGAGTTTTAATCTTTTAGTCTCTCATTACCTTTCCTTCAAAGGCAAAACCATAAAAGAGACAGAGGCGAAGACTATCACAGGGACATATAATGTCCCGGATAATGTTTCTCCGCCACTGGAAAACCTCCTTTTCCAAATGCTCACCATTATCCAAGAGAGGAGGCTGTCCATTGAAGACCTGGAGAAACACCCATGGTTTAGAAATATGTGACTTAAAGGTGCGAAATGAAACCTGCCCGGATCCAAAAATTCTGGACATGCTTTTTGACCTTGGGTCTAATTCCAACGCCAATTGTGGCTATATACCTGATATTGAAGGAAAAGGCACGAAAGGGGTTTGACCTTGGCAGCACCACCGAAGCCAAGAACTGTGGACACTGGACAAACACTTGCCTCCATCACAGCTCTTTGGGGACTCCCTGAGGCCCATGACAGGAGCCTAGACCGGGTGCCCTGGGACCCATCACAGCTCCTCAGGAGAAAAGTCACTGAATGGCCACAAGGCTGCAGAGGCCTCCTCCTTCCTTCTGGGTATTCAAATCTAACATGCTCCTTCACACCACACTGGAAGCATGCATCTGGGACAGAAGTAGGACTAACAGGTTCAGGTCCAGAGGGCCCAGAGCTCCTTGTGCTGTGGTTCTACCTGCCTTTGTTCCTCCTGATCCTGAGAACAGAAGACTGTAAACACGGCTTTAGGAAAGCCCCCTCATGACTTAACCCCTATCTCTGCAGGACACTGGTTCAAAATGCACCTCATGCTTGTAAAACCACAAAAAGCTTGATGTGCTCAGCGTCCAGCGACTTAGGCCACTCGAAGCACCTGAAGGCTGGGATTGCTGAACAAGCAGAGGCTGTCTGCTTGATCCACGCAAGCAGAGGCAGGCAGAGGCTAGTCTCAGGTTCATGAGAAGGGAAAAGCTGCCCGTGGCCCAAAGTGGAGACAGTCACTATGGGCTATAGCTGCCGTGGTTGATCCCTTTCTTCTCTGACCTCACAACGAGCCACTGTGAGGGAAGAAGGAGTAGCCTGCATATCATATCAGGCTGTGCTGGGCTGTGCTGGGCTGTGCTGGCTGGGGCTGGGCTGGGCTGTGCTGTGCTGTGCTGTGTTGTGCTTTTGTCCCGACAGACCAGGGACCTTTTGTGGTAACCTGTAGGACTAGTTCTGCTGAGAACCTCAGTTAAAAAAATTTAGTTTCATAGTTTATTGTTCCTAACCTGTGTGCTCAGAAGCAGAAAGCATCTATCCTCTTGGCCGTGAGTTTTGAAACAAAAGACTAAAAAGCCTGTATCAGGTGCTCTTGCCCATTGTCCAGGGTGCCTTCGGCTGTGTGAGGTTCTGCTACCATAGGCTTACGGATGCCCCGGTGGCTATAAAGACTGTCAGGAACACTAAGAAAAGGTGAGACTGGAGATGCTAGCACATCCATGCATCATCGTGTCTTCCAGTTAAATAATTGAAAAAGCATGTAACCAACCGAGTTTGCTGTGGGAGGAAACATATTCGAATAGTAAAAGATAATGGCAGGCTACAGCAGGAGGAGACGCAGGAAATATTCAAGGAAGATACTTGCGGCCATGAAGGTCTGCCACAACTTTGATGTTGTCCATCACGACCTAAAGCCCCCAAACATCCTGCTAGACGCAGAGTGCAAGGTGAAGGTGATTGATTTGGGCCTTGCAACCAAGACTAGATCTGGCACTAGACAGACAAGACGGTGTGTGTGCAACCAAGGCCTTTCATGTCCCTGAGTTGGTGCGGAGAGAGCCCTGCAACAGGAAAAAAGGCAGACATATGGAGCCTTGCTGTGCTCCTGTATTATATAAGCCCTGGCTACTGTTGTGCCCGAATCACGATACCCAGGAGCCGAGTCCGTTGCAAACAACATGAGTCTCTTCTTCTTATAAATCCTTACAAGCTGCAGCTTGGGCTTGCCCCTCCGAGCCCTGAATCAGGGAGAGCTGAGAGACCTGCGGTCAGGTTAGCTGAGTGATTTAAAAGATTCTGGTCCCTCCCAGCATGCCCTAGGCAGAGGCAATTCCTGCCTGGCAAGCATCGATTACATGCGGCATTTTGAATTGTTTGGCTATAGGAAGGTCCTCAAACCATTAATGATCTGGTGTCCCTCCCGAGGGGGATGGGCCAGTTTCCCACAACTGCATCTCTAGTGAGGGGGGAGAGAATGCAGGAAGGTGGGTTCTTCCCCTCGGGACATTGCTGTACTTCTCCACCCACCTAGTTCAAGCCTTAAATATGAATAAGAGCTGCTGAGTTTTAATCTTTTAGTCTCTCATTACCTTTCCTTCAAAGGCAAAACCATAAAAGAGACAGAGGCGAAGACTATCACAGGGACATATAATGTCCCGGATAATGTTTCTCCGCCACTGGAAAACCTCCTTTTCCAAATGCTCACCATTATCCGAGAGAGGAGGCTGTCCATTGAAGACCTGGAGAAACACCCATGGTTTAGAAATATGTGACTTAAAGGTGCGAAATGAAACCTGCCCGGATCCAAAAATTCTGGACATGCTTTTTGACCTTGGGTCTAATTCCAACGCCAATTGTGGCTATATACCTGATATTGAAGGAAAAGGCACGAAAGGGGTTTGACCTTGGCAGCACCACCGAAGCCAAGAACTGTGGACATTGGACAAACACTTGCCTCCATCACAGCTCTTTGGGGACTCCCTGGGGTCCATGACAGGAGCCTAGACCGGGTGCCCTGGGACCCATCACAGCTCCTCAGGAGAAAAGTCACTAAATGGCCACAAGGCTGCAGAGGCCTCCTCCTGCCTTCTGGGTATTCAAATCTAACATGCTCCTTCACACCACACTGGAAGCGCGCCTCTGGGACAGAAGTAGGACTAACAGGTTCAGGTCCAGAGGGCCCAGAGCTCCTTGTGCTGTGGTTCTACCTGCCTTTGTTCCTCCTGATCCTGAGAACAGAAGACTGTAAAGCAGGGCTTTAGGAAAGCCCCCTCATGACTTAACCCCTATCTCTGCAGGACACTGGTTCAAAATGCACCTCATGCTTGTAAAACCACAAAAAGCTTGATGTGCTCAGCGTCCAGCGACTTAGGCCACTCGAAGCACCTGAAGGCTGGGATTGCTGAACAAGCAGAGGCTGTCTGCTTGATCCACGCAAGCAGAGGCAGGCAGAGGCTAGTCTCAGGTTCATGAGAAGGGAAAAGCTGCCCGTGGCCCAAAGTGGAGACAGTCACTATGGGCTATAGCTGCCGTGGTTGGTCCCTTTCTTCTCTGACCTCACGACGAGCCACTGTGAGGGAAGAAGGAGTAGCCTGCATATCAGGCTGTGCTGTGCTGTGCTGGGCTGGGCTGTGCTGGGCTGGGCTGTGCTGGGCTGGGCTGTGCTGTGCTGTGCTGTGCTGTGCTGTGCTGTGCTTTTGTCCCTACAGACCAGAGAGCTGTTTGTGGTGACCTGTAGGACTAATTCTGCTGAGAACCTCAGTTAAAAAATTTAGTTTCATAGTTTATTGTTCCTAACCTGTGTGCTCAGAAGCAGAAAGCATCTATCCTCTTGGCTGTGAGTTTTGAAACAAAAGATTAAAAAGCCTGTATCAGGTGCTCTTGCCCATTGTCCAGGGTGCCTTCGGCTGTGTGAAGTTCTGCTACCCATAGGCTTACGGATGCCCCGGTGGCTATAAAGACTGTCAGGAACACTAAGAAAGGTGATCTTCACTGAGAAGATGATACTGCAACATCCATGCATCACTCGTGTCTTCCAGGTTATAATAAGAGAAAAATAATTGCAGTATATAACTGAGGTTGATGTGGGAGGAAACTTATTCCAGATGGTAAAAGAGAATGGCAGGCTGCAGCAGGAGGAGACGCAGGAAATATTCAAGGAAGATACTTGCGGCCATGAAGGTCTGCCACAACCTTGATATTGTTCATCACGACCTAAAGCCCCCAAACATCCTGCTAGACGCAGAGTGCAACATGAATGTGATTGATTTTGGCTTTGCAACCAAGACTAGATCTGGCACTAGACAGACAAGACGGTGTGTGTGCAACCAAGGCCTTTCATGTCCCTGAGTTGGTGCGGAGAGAGCCCTGCAACAGGAAAAAGGCAGACATATGGAGCCTTGCGGAGCTCCTGTATTATATAAGCCCTGGCTACTGTTGTGCCTGAATCACCATACCCAGGAGCCGAGTCCATTGCAAACCACATGAGGCTCTTTTTATTATAAATCCTTACAAGCTGCAGCTTGGGCTCGCCCCACTCCCTGAATCAGTGAGAGCTGAGAGACCTGCAGTCAGGTTAGCTGAGTGATTTAAAAGATTCTGGTCCCTCCCAGCATGCCCTAGGCAGAGGCAATTCCTGCCTGGCAAGCATCGATTACATGCGGCATTTTGAATTGTTTGGCCATAGGAAGGTCCCCAAACCATTAATGATCTGGTGTCCCTCCCGAGGGGGATGGGCCAGTTTCCCACAACTGCATCTCTAGTGAGGGGGGAGAGAATGCAGTAAGGTGGGTTCTTCCCCTCGGGACATTGCTGTACTTCTCCACCCACCTAGTTCAAGCCTTAAATATGAATAAGAGCTGCTGAGTTTTAATCTTTTAGTCTCTCATTACCTTTCCTTCAAAGGCAAAACCATAAAAGAGACAGAGGCGAAGACTATCACAGGGACATATAATGTCCCGGATAATGTTTCTCCGCCACTGGAAAACCTCCTTTTCCAAATGCTCACCATTATCCGAGAGAGGAGGCTGTCCATTGAAGACCTGGAGAAACACCCATGGTTTAGAAATATGTGACTTAAAGGTGCGAAATGAAACCTGCCCGGATCCAAAAATTCTGGACATGCTTTTTGACCTTGGGTCTAATTCCAACGCCAATTGTGGCTATATACCTGATATTGAAGGAAAAGGCACGAAAGGGGTTTGACCTTGGCAGCACCACCGAAGCCAAGAACTGTGGACACTGGACAAACACTTGCCTCCATCACAGCTCTTTGGGGACTCCCTGGGGCCCAGGACAGGAGCCTAGACCAGGTGCCCTGGGACCCATCACAGCTCCTCAGGAGAAAAGTCACTGAATGGCCACAAGGCTGCAGAGGCCTCCTCCTGCCTTCTGGGTATTCAAATCTAACATGCTCCTTCACACCACACTGGAAGCATGCCTCTGGGACAGAAGTAGGACTAACAGGTTCAGGTCCAGAGGGCCCAGAGCTCCTTGTGCTGTGGTTCTACCTGCCTTTGTTCCTCCTGATCCTGAGAACAGAAGACTGTAAAGCAGGGCTTTAGGAAAGCCCCCTCATGACTTAACCCCTATCTCTGCAGGACACTGGTTCAAAATGCACCTCATGCTTGTAAAACCACAAAAAGCTTGATGTGCTCAGCGTCCAGCGACTTAGGCCACTCGAAGCACCTGAAGGCTGGGATTGCTGAACAAGCAGAGGCTGTCTGCTTGATCCACGCAAGCAGAGGCAGGCAGAGGCTAGTCTCAGGTTCATGAGAAGGGAAAAGCTGCCCGTGGCCCAAAGTGGAGACAGTCACTATAGGCTACAGCTGCTGTGGTTAGTACCTTTCTTCTAAGACCTCACGACAAGCCACTGTGAGGGAAGAAGGAGTAGCCTGCATATCAGGCTGTGCTGTGCAATGCTGTGCTGTGCTGTGCTGTGCAATGCTGTGCTGTGCTGTGCTGTGTTGTGCTTTTGTCCCTACAGACCAGGGAGCTGTTTCTGGTGACCTGGGGTACTCCCTTCACAGCTGGCTATTTTAGTAGTTCAATTGAGAACCTCAGTTAAAAAGTTTCATTGTTCTTAAACTATATGTCCAGAAGCAGGGACCAACTATCCTCTTGGCCCTGAGTTCTTGAAAACTGAAAAGCCAGTGTCAGGTGCTCTTGCCCATTGTCCAGGGTGCCTTTGGCTGTGTGAAGCTCTCTGCTACCATAGGCTTACGGGTGCCCTGATGGCCATAAAACTGTCGAGAACACCAAGTGGCACCTCCCATGGATCTGCACTGCAATAGTGGAGAAGCTACAACGTCCCGACATCATTTGCCTGTTCCAGGTCCTCATCACAGAAAGTGAAGTGCAGCACATAACGAGTTTCCCGGGGGAGGAAACTTTTTCCATGTGGTAGAAGAGAGCTGCAGGCTGCAGGAGGAGGAGGAGGAGGCAGAGAATACTCGGGCAGATCCTGGTGGCCATGAAATACTGCCACAATGTAGATATTGCTCATCGTGACCTAAAGCCCCCAAACATCCTGCTAGATGCAGAGGGCAATGGGAACCTGACTGATCTGTTGCTTGTAATGAAGACTAGATCTGGCACAAGCCTAGAAGATGGTGTGGGACCAAGGCCTTAATGTCCCTGAGTTGGTGCAGAGAGAGCCCTATGACGGGCAGAAGGCAGGCATATGGTTTGCTCTTGTATTCTCTCAGAGGACAAAACATAAGAGGGACAAAGGCAAAGATCATCCCGGGCACCTGAGGGTAAACGACATGGCAGCCCCTGGGGGATTATGGTCAGAGGGGCACTGTCCATTGTTTGTTCACATGGAGAACCCATGAGCGAATTCTGAGGCAAAAAGGAACACCATGGATATAAGCCTGTGGTCTGGGTTGGGGTTTGTCCCTATAGTCCAGAGAGCAGGATTGTGCGACCTAAGGGATTCATTTGTACCTCTCTTGGTTTGGTATTCAGTGTTGGGCTTGGGATTTTCACAGGACACGTCAGCAGAGGAGCAAGGTGGGAACACAAGCTCACTTCTTGGCTAGACAGTTCAGCAAAAACACATTGAAGAGTCAGTAAGTGGTCCTTTTCACCACAGTGCTGTGGGCTCAACTCTGTAAAATTAGCCTACTGTGGCCTGGCAGGGACCTGACAGACATACAAATATATCGGAAAGCGCAGAGAAGCATCTATGCAATGCCTTTGTCACAGATCCCTGTTCTTCAACGGTCACAGCATCTGAGTGCAATGTGCCTTGTCCATGTGGGGATAGCATCTATTTCTATTCAAGAGCTGAATATTTATTTAATAACGGCTGGGAGAAGAATCATAAAAACGGCAGGAAGAAAGGACACAGACAATCTGAGCAGGTCATAATAGCAATCAAATACGGCCACAAAACAAAGCCTAACTACATGCTTAGAGGCAGACAGGAATGTCAAGATCACAGACTTCAGTTTGGCCACCATGCGGAGAAAAGCATATGATGAATCAGAAAAGCCCACATGATGACAACCATGTGTGGAGTCAGAGCAGGATGCTCCCTGAGCACTGAGCACTGGGTACCTCCTCTGCATAGGGAACACACTGGTGACGCTACAAAATCCAAACAGGGATATAGGAATTTTCTCATCATGTCTGTGGGCAGCAAAAACTCTCATATCCCAAATGTTTGCAGATGCCCCAAAAAGTCACCCACTAGAATATATTCAGAAACAACCATGGTTCAGCAAATAGGAGCAAAGTTCACAGACAATTCCTAGTGAGTGGTGACCAGGACACACCATCTGAGCTGTGCTCTCTGACTTGAATATGACAGAAAAACCATCTGCCCCCTTGCAGCAGAGAGATTCTGAGATGCGCATAGGGCCATGCCTCATTTTGAAAGGCATGCCAGAACCTGGGGCTTGTCTGAAGGACTCGGTAAGGACGGAGACCCTGGCTGTACTTTCCAGTGTCCAACAAGTAAGTACCTCCTCTTCTGCTTTCCCCACAATCCCAGAGCACATGATCTGGTCACACTTGTGCTCTCAGAACAGAACCCTCCCGCACAGAACATGTCATGGTGGCAAAAGTGTCTCCATGCCTTTCCTTTCCTTCTCTTGTCCCAGGAAGGAGGGGCCAGCTAGCGCCCTGGACCCCAGTGGTGAACCATGGCTGCCCCTTGCATGAGCTTCAAGAACCTCTCAGGAGCCACGCCCTGTCTTCCCTGGGTTGCAGACCAGTTCTGCCTTGAGAGGAGCCAAAGAAGAGGCAGAGGAGAATGCAGGCATGTCTTTGATGGTTCTTTTGTAGCCTGCAGCTCAAAAGGCTTGCTGCCTCCCTGTATCTTCCCCACATTGTCAAATAGGACACTTCCCTGGTAACTTTTTAGAGAGAGGCATTCTGTAGGGAGGCAGGGACAGATTTTGTCAGGGGACTAGGGCTTTCGTGTGTACTCAAGGGCAGCCAGAAAGAAATCTCCATCATATGAGGAGGCATAGAATATGGCCTCTGCAAACCAGGAGGCAGCACCTCTGGGAACTGACTTACCTCTTCCTGATGAGGGCTAACTGCAAATGCACTTTCCTCCTTTCCCTGAGCAGCAGCCAAGGCTTCAGCCCAGGATGCATTAAGGAAGCGAAAAGGAGCCCTGCACAAAGCCCATCCACACTCAGGAGCAGCGTGACAGAGACATGTCTCACTCTGCAAAAACAGCTCACCCATGCCTCACAGGGTTTGTTTGTTTGTTTGTTTTAATTTTATTTTTTTCTTATCAGTTACATTTTATTAACTCTGTTTCCCAGCCGTATCCTGCTCCCTCATTCCCTCCCAATCCCACCCTTCCTCCATCATCTCCACCGTGCCCCTTTCCAAGTCCACTTATAGGGCGGGACCTCCTCCCCATTTATCTGATCCTGTTTTATCAGGTATCTTCAGGACTGGCTGCAAAGCCCTCCTCTGTGGCCTAACAGGACTGCTCCTCTCTTGGGGGATGGGGAGGTCAAAGATCCTGGGTGTATATGTACACCTATATGTACATTGAGTTCCTGTTAGAAATAGTCCTTGTTCCCCTCACTATGGAAAACGAATTGGTTACTGAGCTACCACAGGCTACATCTGAGCAGAGGTTCTAGGTTATATCCATACATGGTCCTTGGTTGAATGTCAGTCTCAGAAAAGACCCTGTGCCCAGATATATTTGGTCCTTGTGAAGCTCCTATCCTTTCCCCATCATACTAACTCCCCTTCTTTCATATGATTCCCTGTACTCTGCCGAAGGTTTGGTCATGAGCCTTTGTATCTGCTTTGAAAACACTGCTAGTTAGAGTCTTTCAGATGCGCTCAGTAGACTCCTGTCATATGTTCAATGCACATCCCATCTGTCTTTCTAAATGAGGATTGATCATCTTACCCCATGTCTGCTCTCTTGATTATCTTTTTTAGGTGTATAGATTTCATTATGTTTATCATATCTTATAGGTCTATATAAGTGAGTATATACTGTGTTTGTATTTCTCCTTCTGGGATATTTCACTCAGAATGATTTTTTTCTAGATCCCACCATTTGCCTGCAAATTTCCCTCACAGGGTTTTTACTGGGCACCAAAGTCAGACTCCCAAAAGAGAGAGCATTATACATTCTCCCCGAAATGGCAACTTCTCAGCCTTACAACAGAGGAATATTATGCGCTCTCCATAACTGATTGCAGTAACTTCTTAGTTTCTGCATTACATCAGAGGTTTATGAACATCCTGTTGGATGCAGTCGACAATATCACGTAATGGATACTTGTCTGGAGACAAAATGTAGAGCCAGGTATATACTAAAAGGGCATTGGGGAGATGCAAAGAAAAGAAAGATCGATGCAGTTGATCAAATGGTACAGTAGGCTGAAGGATGAAGAGACTTAGAAACCTCATTTGTTGTGTGACCTCCATCAAGCCACTTACCGGGAAATCAATCCCACCCCATACAATCCTCATCAGAATGCATGCTCAGCCTTCTCTTGAGAGCTGCAGATCAACGGGAGAAAGGGCTTGTTAGGGATAACTCTTCTGCTAACACAAAAGCCAGGGTGTGTGTGGGAGTATCTGTGTCCATACTAAAGCACAGAGGTTCAAGTGCCCATCCTGAAGCCCACATTGACTCCCTGTCATCCACCTTTCCCATGTGTCCCCACATGCTCCTGGACAGCATTTGAGGGTTCCTCCCCTTATCTTCAGACTTAGGGCCCTGCTTCCTGAAAATTCTCTATGTAATCCTCTACTAGGGGCTCAGCCTGAACCCATTTTCAAAGAATCCCTAGGAATCTCACTACTTTTATGCACAGGCCCTAAGTACAGTGGAATCCTTGACCTGGGTTATCATTCCTATATGTACATAAGGAGGCCCTACCATTCTGCCCTTGCTGGACAGCTGGAGATGCCTCAGATCTAGAGGCCAGCCTGCAGGGCAAGTCTGGGCTGCTTTGCTGAAGATGGCTAGCTTTCCCAAACTCTCAGGTTCCCAGTTATAATTATGACTTCAGATTTCCTCAGGTGTGGCTTAGACCTAGAGAGCAGTCAGACCCCAGTGGATTAAAATAAGATTATGGATCACTCAAACATCATCATCAGAATGTTCCAGTTGATAAAGAGAAACAATGCATAGGGGCAGAATGGGGGGATCCTGGTAAAGGAAAGAAGCTGTGATCGCCAAAGTGGAGAACAGCTCAGCATAGTGTCATCCAGGGTGTGTGCTGGGGTAGGGGGGTGGATGGGGTCAGACGTCTGGCAAATAAGTTCTTCTGCCATGGAATAGAACATTGAGCTGAGAAACCAAACAATATCCTGCTATAGCATGAGGAGCAACAAAATGAGTGACTTTGGAGACCAGGTTCAACCTTGGCCAGGAGAAGCTGCTGACACTCAAGGCATATTGTTGCTCTTCAGGTAGCTATAGAAGGGATGAGGAGTGAGAGAGTGAAAGGGAGGGATAGAAAGAGGGAGAGAGAGAGAGAGAGAGAGAGACTTTGTGGTACAGAGCATAAGATGTACTGGGGATGGACATCCCAACTCAGTGCCTTCTTGCATCAGGGCCACTGGCTTCTCCCATACTTAGGGGCAACTTTTTAAAGTGGCAGCAGGTGCCCCAGAGGATATTCTAAATCTTCCCATCTCTTCTACCCCACAATAGTGAACGTCCTCCATCAACGGTCAACTGTCCTGAGGGAGAAGCCTAGAGGATACTCATCACGGAGCACCTACATCTCATCAGGGCTAACAAAAGCTCATTGGTCTTTCGAGGCAAAAGCTAAGCAGGCAAACCCCACATTCCAGTCATTTTGTTTGACATAGCTACAGTCTTCATGGGCCTCGAGAATCTTGATGAATCATGGAGACAAAGCCATGGCTGTGTATGTAATGTGACATCAGCAGACATGCTGAGGAGTTGCTTCAAAAGAGCTGCTAGCTGGAAGACGATGGGGAAGTTTTAGCGAGGGGTTGCTAGCAGGTGATGTGTAGGTATGGTGCCCGGCTTCTGCAGAAAACTCAGAATCTTGCTGAGCGACGGGAGCCTTGCAAATCCTCAGGCTACCTCTCTTGTTCAGCAGCATACTCCCCCTGTGTATGGTAGCCAGATGAGAAATGAGCTCCTCAGCCGGTACAGGGGTCCTGATCTCTTGCTATTGTCTTTCTGCTTACAGGGGCTCCTAAACCCTGCCCAGAGGCTGCTCTGGACACTTGCAAGAGATTGTAAAAAAAAAAGCTGACTCCATCAGCCAGACAGCCACAGAGATCACGATTCAGAGAGCTAGCCTCATTCACCCAGGGCTTGTTCAGCAGCTCCTTCTACAGCCAGCTGCATCATGTGTGCTAGGATCTCCCGAGGCCACAGAGACATGGCAGCAGGGTCCTGCTCTCGGGTGTGTAAAGTATAGTGTCCTGTTATCTTCACTCTTCTGAAAAGAGACAAAGGGGGAAAGAGGGTGAAGAGCAGGACAGCGATGACCTTGAAAGCAGTGACCTTTGGAGGACACCGGGCAACAGTGAGCAAGGGGAGAAAGCACATGGCTGGAAGCTTCTAGACGACTCCTGGAGAGGAAGAAGTGGGGCAGTGAACCTGAAGAGCAGTGAGTTCCATTTGAATAGAGCAAGGCCAGAGGCGGCTAGAGGGTGTAGGGAGGCCTTTAGCTGGAGTTGAAGCAGTGGGCTATCAAGAGGCCACTTCAGAGTATCAGCCTCATAGGATCCAATCAATAGAGAAGCACCGTGGTTGGCTAACAGGAAGAAGAGCTAACTTCTCACACAACTGGGTCACAGACAACTTTCGTGCTCTAATTCTTCATCCTGTGCAGGCTGAGTCCTGTATGCTCAGGACACTTGTCCCCTTAGCCTGTACTCCATGAAATCCATTCCTGAGTGAGGGGAATGGCAACAGCAACGATTTTATAGAGTTGAGAGTCAGCGGGACAGCACACTGTTCTAGCAAGTGCAGTAAGCAGCAGGATGGATCTGTTTCTCACTCTCCTGGCTGCGATTTGGGACCTGGCTGCTGTCATCCTTGTGCTGTCATCTATGACTCTGCCTGTGGCGCATCAGGCTTCCAGAAACTGGCCAAGCTACAATGCCGTTGAGGCCTTGGTCAACCTGGGGCTACACAGTAAGCCTAGCACATTCTGCTGTTTGTAGCTAGCACTGCGCCTGACTTGGCTTGCCATCAGTGCACCTCTCAGTGAGAGATTCCACCTCTCAGTGAGCAGAGCCTCTCAGTCCCAGCGTAGTGTAGAGGGTGGAAGAGGCAGCACGGATGTTCATGTCTCAATGTCTGTGTCCAAGCTCATGATTGCATTGTAGGATATGATAACAGCAGGTGGAAGGCAGAGGCTGGAGTCCCACCCCACAGACATTTAGCCAAGGCTAAGCTCACTGCTGGCATGCAGCTCATCCAGGCCTCCAGTCCACAGAGCAAGGCTCAGCACAACTGGCCTCTTACTTGGAAGCCATGCTTTGAATCTTCAGTCAGGGGCAAGGGATTTGTCCCCTCTGAGGCAGCATCCTTGAGATGCTCCTCCCCCAGCTATAGGCACAGCAGACTTTAGCACCACCAGCACCACCTCACCCTGGTGTTTCTGTGAGCTGCAGTGCTCCCCAGGGCCTGATGTCACCCTCTGTCACGAGGAAGCCTGGGCTTTGATGACCCTTGCATGGCATGGGGAGAAGAGACGTTCTGGATACTTGGGAAGAGGCAGTGTAGACAAGATTTGTGTTTCATTAAGGACTACAGGGCTGCCAGGATGAATATATAATCAGGTGACACTTGTCCCCAGGGTGGTCGCTGGGATCTGGCTGTATTGTCACCTGCTGTGCTCAGGACTAATTTCACAGTCCTCGGAGGTCACTGTGACTCTCGACCTCTGGGCTTGGATGTGGCATCACATCGAGATCATGGGGCCTATCCCATTCAGCCAGGTCTGCCCTCTCTCCCAATCATGTCTCTGATTCTTGCAATCATGTCTCTGATTCTTAGAGGCCTCGAGCTGCACATCCAGCAAAGCCTGGGACACTCGAGAGGCCTCACTAACACATGCCATTGCTGTGGCAGATTGCAAGACCCATGCCAGCCTTCCATCACTGGACCTTACTGCAGCTCCTTCTTGAGGAAAAAGCCAAAGGCCTGGTGTGGTGTTCCTGCGTGCTGTGAGTGATGAGACAGAAGGTGGCTTCTCTCTGGGCTCTTAGTGAATGTCCAGCATGTGCTCCTTCAGTTCCCATTACAAAAGGATAGGAGACAGCCATGCCTCCAGCCTCCCGTTTCAGCTTTGCAGACAGCCTTCTGGAGCAGCACAGAGGCTCCTAGACAGGCTTCTTCAAGTTGCCTCCCTACTCCGTCCAAAGGGTGGTTGCCAAAATGTACGGCTGTTGCCTTTGAGCCCATACAGGACCTGCGCAATGGGCAGGTCCCCCGCATCCTCAGTACTTCCTGCCTCTTGACTGCCCATCCAGGGAGGACAGAGGCCTGGGTACAGACTATCCTGACGTTCTGCCTTGACCCCACCTGTAGCCGGAAGGGTCCAAACTGACTGATCCCTCACACACCTCTGTCTTTAGACCCAAAGACAGACATGCCATGAGCAGGAAAAGGCCGCCTGTCTGAGTACCTCATCTCCAACAGTGGGCTATGTAATGTAAGTTAAACCTCAGTCTGTGGCAGTTGGGGCTTGCCCATCCCCCAAAGTTATGACCACCAACTGCCTCTCCAAAAGGGGGCAGGGCTCTCAGGCTCCCTTCCTTCTCCATTCCCTGCCACCTAAGCATCCACTCTTCCTGATGAGGGCCAATGTACAAAGCACACTTCTGTCCTAGGTTACTTTGTATTG
>JAEOAE010000537.1:0-24174 GCA_036365155.1 Meriones psammophilus
GAGTCAATTTAAAAGAGAGTATGTACTATACACACTGAATGAGGAGTTCCACCATTATCCATATGAAAGAGATGACAGGGCTGGTCCAGCACACATCTACACTCATGTTTACTGTAGCAAAGCTTACCGTGTGCTAAGATAGAATGGACTTGATTGTCCTGAATCACATGAGTGCAAAATATAATATTATTCAATTTTTTATTCATGGAAAACATGTACTTTTGTTTTTGAGATTTTTAATATAATCAAATTATTTCTCATTTCTCTGTCCTACCTACAAAATCTCTCATATATCCTCTTTTGTCTCTTTCAATTTCAAGTCTTGGGTTGCCAATAACTGCTATTACATGTATCATGCGTGTGTGTGTGTGTGTGTGTGTGTGTGTGTGTGTGTATGTGTATGCAAGAGCGAGAGAGAACATTTAACATTTCAAGAAAGTCAATTATTTTACTTTGAAATTGTGGATGAACTCAAAATGTATCATCAAAAGTTATGACCTGAGCTAGACACAGAAATGAAACATAGTCTGACTTCAGTCCTAACTGTGCTAAAAGCAGTCAGTGCTCTGAAATAAGAATTGAAAAGGGAGTCATATGAAAGGGGAGGAGGTCCTCCCCTACTAGTGGACTTGGAAAGGGGCAGGGAGGAGATAAGGGAGGGCGGGTGGGATTGGGGAGGGAATGAGGGATACAGCTGGGATACAGAATTAACAACATGTAACTAATGAGAAAAATAAAATTATGGAAAAGAAAAAAAAAGAATTGAATAGTCAGTATTAGAGCCTGAACATCACGGTGTAGTGGCATGACTTGTCAAAGAACACATTTCACTGACAATAGGAATAATATAAAGAAATACCTCAGGGTGCATGCATAAGAGCTATTAATAATAGCTTACATTGTTTACTTGAGAAATATTCTGTGTATCTTTTTTTTAAATCTCAATAACCAAAATGTTATAATTACTGTGTAAGAGACACTAATTTATTTATATATTATTTATTCTTCCATTGATTTTCTTTCCATTTTCACCCTCCAGAGTTTTGAGTAATCATTCTTTGCTCTTTTGAAAATTCAAGCCACTTTTTCATAAACTATTTTTACACACTTAACATCAAAATTTGATGTTAAAATATTTTACAATATTATAATACTAGGAATATATAACAATGACTGAATTTTATCAAGGGTATTTATTACATATAGTATTATAGGAAATAGGAAAATGTGTAGAGATGAAATATTATTCTTTCTAGTTGTTTTTAAGAGACAGTTGCCTGAGTCCAGCCATCTCAGGAAAAAAAAAAACTATTTTTTTTTCTTTTTTAATGATTATTACAATTTACTCACTTTGTTTTGTGGCTGTAAGCCCCTCCCTCATTTTCCTAACTTCCTCTTCTCCCGCTCTGCCCCTCTGCTGTCCACTGATAGATAAAGTCCTCATTCTCTACTATCTTATCCTAGTCTATCTTATCAAGTCTTACCAAGAATGACTCTACCTTCTTCCTCTGCAGCCTGGCAAGGCTGCACCTTCCAGAAGTAGGTGATCAAGGAGCCTTCCACTGAATTCATGTCAGAGACAGCCCCTGTTACCCTTAATAGGGAACTCACATGGAAACTGAGATACTTATGAGCTACATCTGATTAGGGGTTCTAGGTGTTCTTCATGCATGGTCCTTGGTTGGAACAGGACCCCTAGGCACATATTTTTTGGCTCAATTGGCCTCCTTGTGGAGGGCCTCTCACATCCAGGCCTTTTTAGCTCCTGAAACTTCCATATTAACCCATGCTTTCTGTACAAAATTTGGCTGTGAGTCTAACTATCTGCTTCAATACCCTGCTATGTAGATTCTTTCAGAGGCCCTCTGTGGTAGTTTCATGCCCTGTTTTCCTATATTCCCCCTTTATCAATGTTTATCTCATTTGTCCTTCTGAATGAGGATTAAGCATCTTCCTTAGGGTTCTTCCTGTTGTTTAGATCCTTTAGGACTATAGATTTTAGTATTTTTAAACCCTATATTATATGGCTAATATCCACATATAAGTGAGTATATACCATGAGTGTCTTTCTGCTTCTGGATACCTCACTCAGAGTGATCTTTTCTAGTTGCATCCACTTGCCTGCTGATTTCCTTGTTTTTAATTGCTGAATACTATTGCATTGTATAAATTTGCCACAATTTCTGTGTCTATTCCTCGGTTTGGGGGCATCTAAGTTGTTTCCAGATTCTGGCTATTGTCAATAAAGCTGTTATGAGTATAGTTGAGCAAATGTCCTTGTTGTATGGGTGATAATCTTCTGAATATATGCCCAGGGTGGTATAACAGAATATTCTAGTAGCACTATTCATAATTTTCTGAGAAAGCACCAGATTGATTTCCAAAGTGGTTGTACAAGTTTACATTCCCACCAGCAATGTAGGAGAGTTCCCTTTTTTCCACATCCAGTCCAGCTTGTGTTGCAGATGATGTGATAGTATATATGAATATCCCTAAAAATTCAACCAGGGAACTTCTACAGCTGATAAACATCTTCAGCAAAATGGCTGGATACAAAATTAAATTTAAAAAAATTCTGAAGCCCTCCTGTATACAAAAGACAAATGGGCTCCTAAAGAAATTAGGGAAACAAAACCCTTTCACAAAAGCCACAAATAACATAAAGTACTTTGGTCTGACTCTAATCAAGCAAGTGAACAACTTGTATGAAAAAAAAAAAAAACTTCAAAGAAGATATCAGAATATCTTCCATGTACAAAGATTGGTAGGATTAACATAGTAAAAATGGCCACTCTATCAAAAGAGATCTACAGATTCAATTCAATTCCAATCAAAATACCAACACAACTCTTTACAGACCTTGAAAGAACAATTCTCAGTTTCATATGGAAAAACAAAAAACGCAGAATTGATAAAAACATGCCTGTACAATAAAAGATTTTCTGGAGGTTTCTTCATCCCACATCTCAAGTAGTACTATAGAGTAACTAACAAAAAATGGCATGATACTGGCACCTGTACTTTAAATCTAAAGGGGTGTGCATCTACTCATTAATAATTTTTATTAAATCATATCAATAAGCTGAGGGGGAAAACAAGTATAGGGGAATCATCTGCTGTCTCAGTTTTAGACCCAGTTTGAGAGTGCCCAGAGAATCAATGTTACCTTGGGCTATTGTTTTGGCTCATCAACCTTAAAACATCCCTGGATTTACTATTAATAGTGTACTTTTCTTAACTTCAAATTGTTCTCTAATATTTTTTTATATCAGAGCCATTAGCAAAAACATCTTACCTGAACTTATTATCATCCTATTTTTTTCCAAATTCTTTCTAAGTATAATGGTCATTGCTAACAATCTACATCTATGGCTCCTTTCAAGGGCAGTGCTTAATTCATTAATCTGCTCTAGTAAACATGTGAAAAGAGATCAAGCATTGTTAATTTTAAATGCCAGTGATATTGCCCAGTGATGAGATAGAAGACTTCTTAGAGTTTTCATACAGCTCATGTTATAAGGAATATGGGCATCATAAGGGCAACAAACAGAGATATGCTTCATGAGAGTACAAAGTCCTCAGGAAAATCAGTTCTTGGGATTATGCTTCTCCAAGACAAACTCATCATGACTATGCTCACAGGAGAGCCACATTCCATGAGTTCTACAGCTATTTTACTGTTGCTCCTACATGGCTCTTGACAGGACAAGGTAGCCAAAATAGTTTGCCTATGGACGGGTGAGGAAGGAGTGAGGATAGATCAGGCCCTGGGAAGGAGATTTCAGGGTATTGCATGGGCTGTATTAGCCTGGAAGACCAGATAACATGGAAGGACTGAAGGATTGCTGGGAGAAAATAGGAGGTAGATTTGATTTGGTATGTTAACTAGGAACCTCTGCCATTAGTTCTAGGTTTGAGTCCTACTTCTATGGTAACATAAACTTCAGAGAGAGAAGCATGGTCTCCATTGGATAGTGATCTTCAAGTGAGCCCACAGGGAAGAAAGGTGACAAAGACAAAGATTCTGTTTTTCTTTTATTTCTATATATCTTCTTTCTTCTCTTTGAGGGAGGGTGGTTATCCAAATTTTTAGACTCAATTTTTTGCTTTTTTGTTTTGTTTTTCTTACTACATTTAATTAATTGTTTTCATTTTTCACAGTTTATTTATTATATATGCTGATTGAAGGTCACTCCCTCAACTCATACTGCTCTCACCCACCCTCCATCTTCCCCCATCCCCTTTCCCTAGACCACTCAAAAGGGGAGTTCCTCTTCTCTGCCATCCACCCATATATCATCAGAACAGTACTCAGCTATTAAAAACAGAGAAATAAAATTTCTGCTCTTATTTCTTTTCCATAGGCCACTGTACTCACCTCAGAAGATTTCATACCATGAAGCTTGGCTGCAACCTTACCGTGAATAAAACACTAAGTATAACTCATTTTAAAGAGTCCTACTCCAAGACACTGTTGATGGACCATCTCACATCCAGAAACATGTGAACTTTGAAATGCTATGATGTCTAAAACATTTTATCACAGGCATTTCAGAGAATGTGATTCTCTTCCTGTCTGGATGGCTGTTTCCCACCAGCCCAGGAAGGCATAAGGGGCAGAAGATGATTAGCATAAAGCTTGGAAAGCCCACAAGTATAACTGTGGTCAGCCACTCTGGGAACCACCTTAGAAAGTAGGTTCAACTTTAATTCCAGAAAACAGAAAACAGAGGCTTATATCCCTTGGGGAGTGCCTGGGATAGTCCAAACATAGGTGTAGATAATTGTTTAATGCTAGGCAATTCAAGGATGCTTGATTTGCATTAAACAGCACATTCCTATTATATGAATAAGAAGAAGGACACAGATCCAAATTATCCTATATTTGAAGGGAGGGGAGAGTTATCAGTGATCTGTGTCAAAGGCCATCTATCAAATTTGATTGGTGGTGTCTATGTCGAAAGACACTCACTAGATGAAGTTAGGCAGAGAAAACTCACCCTTGCCATGGTTACACATCTAGGCCAGAAGCAGGTTCATACATGGAAAGGAAAGCCTCCTCCCTCATATCTCAAAATTCAGTGTGGGTTGTGATGTTTTTCAATAGTACCCCTGGAACAATAGGTATGTGTACACAAAGAAACTTCTACAGGCTACCACTGTTGTGTTACTCTCAGAGAACTTCCTAGCTGGTGTTAGTTCACCATTCCCTACATATTCATCCACTGGACTCAAAGTTTCTTGTGTAAAGTGAGGCAACTGAAAATAGTAAATGTTGAGAATCAGGATTATCAATAAGTCTTCCATAAACACATTATATAATACTGTTGCATGTAATTGATAGTCACCATTCATTGTATTCTTTTTAAAAATAAGTTTATTTACTTTAAATTCCAATAGTAATCCCCCTCCCTTCTCTGCCCATGAATACCCTCGATTCCTATTGCCCCTATCCCTTTTCCCCTTCAGAAAAGGGAGGTCATTTCCATTGAGCTAGTTTTACAGTTCTGTTGCATCTCAGTGGACCAAAGTACACAACGGCCTTTCCACCTTGCTTATACTCACAGAATTCCTCTCCAGTAAGGATACTTTTATGTTGATGATGACTCTGGATTTGTGCCTCACCATTTTAACACATTCATAAGTTTTTCCTCTATTATGAATCCTTTCATGATGATGAAGATTATACAAATGTGGAATGGTTTCACCATGTTAAAAACACTCACAGGCTTTCTGTCCATTAGGATTTCTTTCATGAGTGTGGAGATTATTCTGAAGTCCAAAAGTTTTTTCACATTGGTTACAGTCAGACAGCTTCTTTCCAGTATGTGTTATTTTATGTATTAGGAGATGTTATGTGCAAAGGCTTTGCCACATAATTATATTCATATGGTTTCCCTCCAGAATGTATTGTTGTCTTAGGAGATGATTGTTACATGCAAAGGATTTATCACACTAATTACCCTCACAAGGCTTCTCTCCACTGTGTGTCTTTTCCTGTTTTTGGAGACTAATCTGCTGTGCAAAGGCTTTATCCCGTTGGGTATATTCATAAGGTTTCTTTCCAGTATGTGTTATGTCTTATGAGATGACTGTTTTTTCTGCAAAGGCTTTACCACACTGGTTACATTCATAAGGATTCTCTCCAGTGTGTGTTCTTTTATGGCTTATGAGATGACTGTTTTGTGCAAAGGCTTTACCACACTGGTTACATTCATAAGGTTTCTCTCCAGTGTGTGTTCTTTTAGGGCTTATGAGATGACTGTTTTGTGCAAAGGCTTTACCACATTGATTACATTTGTAAGGCTTCTCTCCAGTGTGTGTTCTTTTATGGCTTAAGAGAGTACTGTTTCCTGCAAGGGCTTTGCCACACTCATTACAATCATAAGGTTTCTCTCCAGTGTGTGTTCTTTTATGGCTTATGAGATGACTGTTTTCTGCAAAGGCTTTACCACACTGGTTACATTCATAAGGTTTCTCTCCAGTATGTATTCTTTTATGCCGTATGAGCTGACTGCTTTTTGTAAAGGCTTTACCACATTGATTACATTTGTAAGTCTTCTCTCCACTCTGTGTTGTTTTATGCCATATGAGAACAGTGATATAGGGGAAGGCTTTCCCACATAGAGTGCATTTAAAGGGTTTCTCTCAAGTATGACTGCTTTCATGCCTGCAAAGAAAATTGGCACATGTGAAAGATTTACCACAGTCATTTCATTACACTAATAAATATATTTATCTATATGAATTAATTTCATAATTTGATCTAATAGTAAAGAAGAATAAAATTTTAAAGTTTTATCACTTTATTTACATTCACGGTATTCCCCTTCATTATGGGTATTTTTGAAGATCCCTGTGGTGGTAAGAGCATTTGTTATGTGGATCACTTTTATAGCATCATATTTCTATAAGAGATTTTCTCCTATATATGAAGAGTATTGTAAGAATTCAGAGTTTAACCACAGCAATCCCATTCACAAATTTTTGTACTGTATGAATGATACTTCATTTACAAAGTGAGCCAAGACAAGGAGAAGTTCCAAAATCCTAGTATTCATAGGTATTTTCAACAATATGAGTTTGCTGATGAATTCTCAGTGAAGTTGCAAAAGCAATTAACAGTAACCATTTATCACATTCAGAAAATTTACTCACAGTGGGGACTACTACCAAATCAATTTTTCTTGGAGAAAGACAGGGACACTGTTTCTTTCAATATCCCTGTGCTCATGTGTCTTATAAACATTTTGACATATGATATACCAGTTTAATTTACAAAAATATTAAAGATTCCCACATTGAATTAACACAGTTTCTTTTTTTGTTCATCATAGACATGTCATATAGGGATTAATTTTTCTCCACAACAATATTCTTGATTCTCATAAGCTGCTCCTTTCACTAAACTTTACAATGTTACTGCACAAAAATGAGTAACACTGGTTCTACTATGAAATTCTTTGCTTATAAGAAGGTTTTGGACACATACTGATCACCAATTCAGTGTGTATACCTCTTACAATATCTGAGTAGATAGAATGAGACTAAACAGATTGGCAGTTCAAGTCAGTAGCTGTAATGTCCATATGATTCAAATGGTATTTTTGTTACAATATTATTTTATTTTCTTCTATCTTAGCGGAGTGCCTTGTAAACACAAATCAGATACCTGACATTGAAGTACATGGAATTATGAGATTTTAATGATCATCAGTACACTTAAAGCAGTGCTGTTTTTACACTGTTGCTTTTCTTTAAAACTTCCAGGACACAGCCATGTGTGCTGGTACATGCCTTCAATCCCAGCACTTGTGGAGGCAGAAGCAGGCAGATCTGTGTGATTTTGAGGTCAGGCTGGTCTAAAAAGCAATTCTAAGCCACAGCTGCACAGAAAAAAAATCTATTTCAAAAATAGAAAATAAAAAAGCAGCCAACAAACAAACAACAAAACAAAAAACAAGCTTCTGGGACACATTAAAATTTCTTAAGATTCATATCTGTATCAGCATGCACATAAAGTTACCTATTATTACTTGTAGGACTTTGAAAGTGTTCTTCAATATTATGATCTTCCCAATTGTAGCCTAAAATAGAGTACCAGAAAATGTATATTATTGGACATATCATATTATTATTAAGGGAAAACTTAAATCACTATCTTCTGTGACCCTTACAACCATGCCTGATTTCTTCACCTCATTCCACCTCATTCTCAATTAGAATTATAGAAGAGGATTAATAATAAAGTAAGAGTTGTCTCCTTATTTTAAAAGTGAAAGAAAATTTGCAGTCTTACCTATAGCAGTGAGGTTTTTACAGGTCTCTAGCATCACATCTTTGCAGAGTTGCTTCTGGGAAGGTTCCAGCAAAGCCCACTCTTCTTGGCTGAATTTCACATGCATATCATCGAAGGTCACTGAATTCTAAAATATACCATACATTTGTACAAAAGAAAGATTGTCAACAATATAAATTTATACTTCATTGGCAATATAATCATATAATTCTAATGCTCCTTCCATTTATTTTCTGACACAGAAGTGCTAGTGTTAGACAGTTGAGTGCTGTGCATCAGGTGAACAAGGGGAGAAGAAAAAGCCTAAAGGTTAGATTGTAAAGGAAACAAAAGGCTTGCTTTGAAAACGTGTGTTAAAGGTCTTGTATTAGTTTTTAAGACATGAATGTGAAGCAGCCATTAATTGGGTTCTTGTGTGATCTATGAATTGTCTTCAATTACTTGGGTGAGTAGGTCAGGACACTGTCATGAGACAGGTGGAAGGAAAAAACACAGTAATGATATTTTATCTAGCAACAAATGGGATGTGGCTATCAGGGGATTGTGAAGAGATGGGTGTTGTCAGTCAAAAGACAACATGGCACTGGATATCATGTTTTGACCAGGGATCAGAGATGTGGCATACCAGTATATGAAAATGGGGGCTCATATATTTGTGGAAGGGAAATTGTACTACAGTGAATAGATGGATAAAAATAATGTGAGTGGCAAGCAACAATAATCATAGCTGATAACATCATATTTCTGAGTTCCCAGACAAAAGAAAAGGCATAGAACACATGATTAATCTTTGATCGTTGTTTTCTATATTCTCCTTTCTAAATCATGTATAGTCTATACTTTAAAAATAAAGATTAAAACTTTTCTATTAAAACATAAGTGCTAATGTTATCACTAAGTCATTTTAGAAGAAAACTGAATAATGAAGGTTGACCATGTCATATCTGAACTTTTTGAATAGTCATGTCAATTAATGTGGACAAAGACAAACAGAGAGAAGAGAGCCAAATAGAATGAGAGAGACAGGGAGGCTCAGAATGGCATGGTCCTCCTCCGTTCTGTTTCATGTCAGAGATGGCTGCTGCCAGGCAGCTACCACCTGCAAGGGCGTCCTTGTCTAATTGCCTGTCTTGTTCTCTTTGTCTCTATCGTTGTTCCCTCTTTGACTTTCTTGACAGACGACTTTATTATGGGACAGACTGTGACTACATCCTTATCCCTCACCATTGGTAATTTCTCGGAGGTGAGATATAGGGCACATAACCTTTCACGTGAAGTTAAAAAAAAGGGGGAAATGTGAAACTTTCTGTTCCTCAGAGTGGCCTACTTTTCAGATTTGATGGCCACACAAGGGCACCCTTCACCTTGACAAGATCCTTGCTGTCAAGATTAAGACCCTCCAGACTCCAGGAGGCCCTCTGTCTAAGGATCAGTGTGCATATTGCATGGAGAAAGGACACTGGTTCAAGGATTGTCCTAAAGGGAAGAAAAAGGCAGAAAAACCAAACACCCGAGCCCTGGAGACCTGGGTCCTAACCCTGAGTGATGACAGTTAGGGGGGATGGGGTTCAGTCCCCTCCCGAGTTCAGGTAATCGTTAAGGTGGAGGGAAGCCAGTCCACTTCTTGGTGGATACTGGCACCCAGCATTCTGTTCTGTTACAAGACTTTGGAGCTAAAAACGAGAAGAAATCATGGGTCCAAGAAGCCACTGGGTGTAAACAATACTCATGGACTACCCGAAGAATGGTGGACCTTGGAGTGGGCCAGGTATCCCACTCATTCTTAGTTGTCACTGAATGCCCTTACCCGCTGTTAGGGTGAGATATCCTAACTAAGATAGAGTCCTATATCCATTTTAGACCAGATGGCCCACAGGTGACAGACAATAAAGGAGATCCCATTCATGTACTGACAATTCAACTGGAAGATGAATACAGCCTGTTTGAAAAGGTGGTAAGTCCAGAAAAAGAAATTAACTGGTGGCTAGAGAGAGATCCTAGGGCATGGACTGAAATGGCTAGGTAGGAAAAGCAGAGAAACAGCCCCCAGTTCAGCTACAACTAAAGCCTCAGGCTACTCCAATTGTGGTGTGACAATATCCAATGTCTAAGGAAGCCCATGATGGGATCCACCCTCACATACAGCAGCTCCTTGACCCAGGGTTGCTCAAAAGGTGCCAATCCACCTGGAAGACTCCATTGCTGCCAGTTCGGATGCCTGGGAGCAATGACTATCAACCCATATAGGACTTAAGGGGAGTTAACAAACAGGTCATGGACTTACACTCTACCTTGCCCACCCTGTATAACCTGTTGAGTTCCCTCCCCCCTCACAGGGTTTGGTATACTATCCTGGACCTTAAGGACACATTTTTTTTTTTGTCTCCAACTCAGCCCTACCAGCCAAGACATTTTTGCTTTTGAATGGAAAGACCCAGAGTCAGGGGTCTTGGGCCAGCATACATAGACTCAACTTCCTCAAGTTTTTAAAAATTCCCCTACCATATTTGATGAAGCACTCTACCAAGACTTGGCATACTTCTGGGCCACCGATCCCCAGGTAACTATTCTCCAGTACGTGGATGATATTTTATTAGCTGCAGATTCTAAAGAAACCTACCTTGAAGCCACCGACCTGCTGTTAAAAGAGCTGGGTGAGCTTGGCTAGAGAGAATCAGCAAAAAAGGACCAGATCTGTAGGAAACAGGTCAGTTATCTAGGATATAAAGAGAAGGAAAGAGGTGGCCATCAGAGGCTAGAAAGGAGACTGTATTTGACATTCCCCCTGTGCAGACTACTGAACAACTGAGGGAAATTTTAGGTACAGCAGGGTTTTGCTGGCCTTGGATTCCGGGATTTGCCGACATGGCAGTCCCCCTGTATGCCCTTATAAAGGACAATGGCTCTTTCATTTGGGGAAAGGATGAACAAGCTGCATTTGATAATTTCAAACAAGCCTTAATATTGGCTCTAGCATTGGGACTCCCTGATGTAACCAAACCCTTCCATCTCTATGTGGCTGAGAATCAGGGAATAGCCAAAGGGGTGCTAACACAGAAAATTGGACCCTGGAAGAGATCGGTAGCCTATCTATCCAAAATGCTTGATTCAGTAGTGGCAAGATGGCCAACCTGCCTGCAAATAATAGCAACAGTGGCAGCACTAGTAAAAGATGCAGATAAACTGACTCTGGGACAGGACATCACCATCTATGTTCCTCATGCCCCTGAGAGTGTCATAAGGCATCCACCTGATCACTGGCTCATGAACACCTGCATGACACATTACCAGGCTTTGCTCTTGAATAATGATAGAGTCACCCTTGTCCCGCTATGGAGCTAAACCCTGTCACCTTATTGCCAGATCCAGAAATCCAGCCCCTGATGCATGATTGTTTGCACTTTCTAGCAGAGGAACAGGGATGGTGAAAGGACTTGAAAGATCAACCTCTTCCTGACGCTGAGGTGACATACTATATGGATAAGAGCAGTTTTTTGGAGAATGGAAGAGAATGGAAGAGGCAGTGGTGGTAGATGGACATAAGGTAATATGGGCCCAGACATTGCCAGAGGGCACTTCTGTTCATCGAGCTGAATTGATTGCTTTAACCCAGGTAGTAACCCTGGAAAAGGGTAAAAAGATAAACATCTACACTGAGAGCCAGTATGCCTTAAAAACAGCCCATGTGCATGGGGCCATCTATCATCAGACAGGCCTGCTGACATCAGCCGGTAAAGAGATAAAAAATAAAAACGAGATTCTGGCTTTGCTCAATGCCCTGTTGCTGCCCAACAAGGTAAGCATTATTCATTTCCCGGGACAGCAGAAGGGGACTTCCAGGGCAGCCAAGGGGAACAACATGGACGATCAGGAGGATAAAGTAGCTGCTAGAGGAAACTCTGTCTCAGTGGTATTAACAACTGAACTGCCCAGAGAAGAACGAGTAAACTACTCAGAAAATGACTTAAAGTTAATATGGCAAAAATGGGATATTTAACACCAATGTGGGGGCATGGATTGACTCCAAAGGTAAGATCATTCTACCCCAGGAAGATGCTGAGAGATTGATAACTCAGATGCATAAGTGGACTTACTTGGGGGCAAAGAAATTGGCTGAAGTTGCCCTCCAATCCCCATACCGAATACTAAACCTCACCATCCTGACTGAGAGTGACTAGGGCATGTGAACCTTGCCAGAGAGTAAACATAGGTAAGAATTTCCAGAGCCCAGAAAAGCGGCTGAGAGGAATTAGACCCAGAATGCATTGGGAGGTGGATTTCACTGAAATTAAACCAGACAGGTATGACAATAAATACCTCCTGGTTTTTGTGGACACTTTTTCAGGATGGGTGGAAGCTTTTCCCACAAAGAAAGAAACCACACTGGTAGTGACCAAAAGATTCTGGAAGACATTTTTCCTCGGTAAGGTATTCCAAAGCTAATTGGGTCAGACAATAGGCCAGCCTTCCTTGCTCAGGTAAACCAGGAGGTGGCCAGATTTCTGGGGCTTGATTGGAAGTTACATCATGCTTAAAGACCCCAAATCTCAGGACAAGTAGAGAGAATGAATAGAACTCTAAAAGAGACTCTCACAAAATTGACAATGGAGACTTGTGGTGATTGGGTGGTGCTTCTTCCCTTGGCCCTCTTTAGAGTCAGAAATACGAACTCCCTACTAGGCTTAAGTCCCTTTGAATTACTATATGGGGTTCCTGCTCTCCTCCCTTGACTCTTCTTGGGGACCCTCTTGACATAACTAGTGGTAACTCTGACTTGTCCAGGCTAAAAGGACTGCAGCTTATGCAGAAAAAAAATATGGAGCAAGGTTGGCAGTGCATATGAGCCCGGGTCCTTTGAGGTGCCCCATCAGTCACAGGTTGGAGATCTGGTATATGTGGGATGACATGGCAGCCAAAATCTGGAACCTCAGTTGAAGGGTCCTTATTACATCCTGCTCACCACCCCAATTGCCGTCAAAGTAGAGGGCATCACAGCTTGGATCCATGTGTCACACGTTAAGCCTGCTCTTCATCAACCTGCAACACCTGGAAAGTCCAAGCCTACAGCAACCTGCTGAAACTGAAACTCATCAGGGACAATAAACTCTCCGACCAGAACTCCCCTTTGTCAGGGAAAGTATAAGTGCAGTTCAGGTCCTGATGCTCCAGAAAGAGTATCAACCTCTCCATGAGGTTGATCCACAATTTTAGGGTTAAAATCGAGGCAAAAAAGGGGGTGTGTGAGAGACCACCTGGGAATGAGAAAAACAACAGTGATTATTTGAATTGAAGTCAGGTGTAGATAACTCTTGAAGGAAAGGGTCAACTGTTCTGAGAACAACTATCTACAACCACCTGTAAACTATCTACAACCAGCTGAATACTACCTAAAACCAGGTGTAAACTATCTTCATGCTATTCTTGCTGAACAATCAATGTATAGAGCAAAAGTGGTTTGAATTTCAGGTATAAAACCCTGTCCTTTGCATATTTAGGGCTGTCTCCTGTCTTTGGAGGGGGGACCCTATCGAAATTGGAATAAAACTCTTGCTTTTGCCTCAAGTTGTGGTCTATGAGTGTTCCTGGGAAGGGCACAATCCTGAGATCTTGAGCAGTGAGAATCCAGGTCTTACAACATGAAACTAAAAAGCTTTTGCAATCCATTCTTTAGGTGGTGGAGCAGCTTATAAAATGGGAAACCTCTTTACCAGCTATACAACAGACACATTTAATTCGAGACCATTCAAAGATGTCATAAAATGTAAACATGAACAAAAAAACAATTCAGAAAAGATAATCCTCAATGAGGTGTCCCAGAAGCAGAAAGACATACACGGTATACACTCACTTTTAAGTGGATGCTAGACCTATGAGATAGGATAAACATACTAAAATCTGTACACCTAAATAAGATAAATGAGAAAGAGGACTTGGGTTAAGATGATCAATCCTCACTTAGAAAGACCAATGGGATGGATATAGGCAAAAACAAGAAACAGGACAGAAGCCTGCTCCAGAGGACCAATGAAAGACTGTACCTAGCAGTGTATCAAAGTAGATGCTGAGACTCATAAGCAAACCTTGGGCAGAGCACAGGGAATCATATGAAAGAAGGTGGAGTTAGTACGACCTGGAGAGGACAGGAACTCCACAAGGATCAAATATATCAGAGCACAGGGGTCTTTTATGAGACTGTGTCTCCAACCAAGGATCATGTATGCATATAACCTAGCACCCCTGCTCAAATGTAGTTCATGTTAGCTCTTCATCCAATTGGTTACCATACTAAGTGGAACAAGGACTATTTCGGACATGAACTCAATGGCTGGCTCATTGACCTCCCCTCCCCAAGGAAAGATCAGACTTGCTAGGCCACAGAGGAGGACATTGCAGCCAGTCCTGATGATACCTGATAAGCAAGGGTCAGGTGGAACAGTAGGAGGCCCTCCCCTATCAGCGGACTTGGAAAGGGGTAGGGAGGAGATGAGGGAAGGAAGGTGGGATAGGGAGGTGATGAGGAACTGGGCTACAGCTGGGATACAAAGTTAACAAGCTGTATCTAATATTAAAAATAAAAATTAAAAAAGTGGGACATAAAACAAAGTTCCTAAAGATGAAACACAAAATGCTGACAGTTTTTTGTTTGTTTGAAGACAGGATTTTTCTGAATAATTTTGGCTGTCCCGGACTCTCTTTATAGAACAGCCTGTGCTTGAACTCACAGAGATCCACCTACCTTAAACTTCCTGAGTGCTAGGAATGCAGGTGATCACCAACAGCCTGAGCTGCTGACAGTTTATTTTGTTTTAGCATTTTATTTTTGTTGTTGTTTCATGCACTACATCCCAACGGCAGTTTCCTCTTCCTCCACTCCTCCCAGCGAAAATCTATCCACCTCTACTCTGCCCAACTCACCTCTCCTTCATCCACTGCTTCTTTATTTTCAATGAAAAAAAAATGTGATGGCATAGCAAGTTATAATAAGACTAGGAACAATTCCTCACGTCAGAGTTGGGCAAAGCAATACATGAGGAGAGAGTGTAGCTAGAGCAGGAAAAAGAGTGAGAGATACCCCCATTCTCACTCTTGGAAGTCCCTCAGCAACATCAGGATAATGATCATAAGGTATATGCCAACAACCTAGCTCACAAGACTCATAGAATGTTTATGTTTTTGTCCTTCAGTCTCTGTGATCCCCTATGAGCCCAATTGACTCAGTGGGCCATGCTCTTGTTGTGTCCTTGATATCTCTGGTTCCTACAATACTTATTTCCTCGTTTCTGGGGTTCCCCTGGATACATCATTGTGTTTGGCTGTGGGTCTCTGCATCTGCTCCCATCAGATGCTGGGTGATGTTTCTCTGATGACAACTGGGCTAGGCACTCATCTATGATTATAGCAGAGCATCTTTCATTGACATTTTTTTGCCTGTCATGTTTACAGATATTGTGTGTCTCTAGGCTATCTTGACTCTGGTTCATGGTTATCCAGGCAGTGTCAGGCATGGAATTCCTCTCATGGTGTGGGCCTCAATGTATTTTCTGGAGTGTATTTCATATTATTAGGGTGGGAATCTCCTTCTAGTATCTTCTGTAGGGCTGGATGGCTGCATCTATACTGGGTATAGTAGTCTGGGTTGGCATCGGCGGTCTCTTAGTGTCTGCATGATATCCATCCAAGCCCTTCTGGCTTTCATAATCTCTGCTGAGAATTCTAGTGTGATTCTGATAGGTCTACTTATTATTTGAATGCTGTTTTGGTATTAGCAGTGTCATGCATAGAACAGTTAATTTTCGTGGTGTTATCCCCATATGAAATGAAATCTCTGTAACCTAAGAAAATGAAAAATGAACACAAACTTTAATGTGTGTTGAGGAGATTAAGACAAAGAAGGGACTCATTTGAGATAAAAATAAACTATATATAAATGGTGCAAAAATTAAAATACTTGGAATTCAATTATGATATTTTAGAATGCAACTGCATCAAAAAAGTTAACTCCTGGTCCATCAATATACCCAAAAATTTATGTAGCATTTTGACTTTGCATGATGATGAATATTTTTTTCTATAACTCCTCATATGTCAGTTACTATTGTTTAAGTGATTTCTGAATGAATTACATAACATTATTAAAAGTAGAAAATTTGGTAGTTCTATGTGAAAGATAATTATATGCATAGTTTATTTTCGCTCTAACTCTCTCTTTATAGGAAAGGATTTATGAGAATGATGTACAATCTGTGAGTCAATTAATTCAACAGTGGATGGCTAAAAAGGGAAAATCGAGGAATCTATTAGTGGCATAATCCATTTGGCTGGTTGGTGCAACTCATCTTCAAATACACCGAAATCCTCAAGAAGAAGGTTCTATAGTCAATGAAGAAATAGACTTTCTACCAAATCGAAAAAGAACAGGCAAAGAGTAAAACATTCCTTCTTCCATGTCCTTGTATAGGTTTCCAGTAAGATGAGGCAAAGGTGAGTGGTTGGTTTTGCAGTAAGAAGATACGGATTAAAGGTGTGTTTTTCAGCCTTATAGATTCAGAAGAGAAGTAGAGAAGACTACTTCGAAAAAGGAAGAGTACTTCACAATTGTATCCTTAATTTGGGTGTTTTGCTTAATTCCATATGCAGTCAAGTTAAAAACCAAGACTCATGATCACACCTCTTTTCAGCTTGAAAGATAATCATATCTCCTCTTTACATTAATTTCCAAATGAAAAGAATAACCAGGTCATAGCAATGCCTAAAAATAATTTAATGACCCAGAGTACAATAGCAGACAAATTACATATTTATGCTGATCATAATTGAAGCTAACATGATATAACTGTCCTTCAAAAACCGTCCAGGATAGAAGCAACAAATTTCAGCTTAAAAACAACTCTCCACCGCCGCTGTGCCACTCCACAACACCTCCCTCGTAGGGCAACCCACATTAAGCCCAAGGATTCACCTCTGCTATGTGTGTGCAAACAACCGCTATGTGTGTGCAGAGTCTTTAGATCCAGACCAAGCATGCTCCTTATTTGATGGCTCAGTCTCTGCAAGCCCCCTGGGGGCTGAGTCAGCTGTTTCTGTTGGTCTTCTTGTGAGGTTCCTTGCACCTCAATGGCCTTCATCTTTTCCCCAAAACTTACTCAGGATCCCTAGAGCTCTGCACCTTTCTTAGGTGCAAGTCTGAGCATCTGTCCAAGCTCATTTCTGGCTGGAGTCTCTGAGACAATGGTTAGGTTAGGGTCCAGGCAATGGGGTTTTACAGTCCCAATTCTGGGCGTTCTCAATGCGGTCAAATATCGTCCAACAGAGCCTGATATTCTTCTTCCGTGAGAGGAGCCTCGAGTGTTGGTTCGATCTGCTCCCATGGTACATCTGGGTCCAGAGCGGCTGGTCCCTGTTCCTCTTCCACTGTTCTCACCTGTTGCTCCAGGAAGAGCTGTACAGGACAGGAGTCGCTGGATTCTGGGTAGGCCTCTGTGAAGAAGGTGAGCTCGGGTCTTGACATCAATGCTTCTGCACACTGGCCTCCTGCAGAACCCGATGTCAACAAGCTGTCCCGGGAAGCCTCCTCCTCAATGCAACACGATGCTCCAGGAGCCCTTTCCGGGCCAGGAGAGGCAGGCAGGTCCTCACCTTTAGCTGTGCTCCCTCCAGCGTGGCCTTTCTGCCTGGCCTTTCTGTTCTGGAACCATATGTGGACGGTGTCCTCAGGCAAACCTGTGCTCAGTGCCAGTTGCACCCTCGTGGCATAGTCTGGAGATGGAGAGATCTCAAAAGCTTGCACTAGCATGCTGATCTGTGCTGGACTAAGCCGCGTCGAGGCCTTCTCCGTTCTGAGGGCGGGCCTCTTGCTTGTTGTACCCTGGCGACAAGCTTTTCAGGGAGGCTGTTGGGAGGCTTCATGGCTGGAGCCTGCGGTGGTCTGCTTTGAGGTCTTCCTCGACATGCCAGTTCTAGTTCTGCGGTTTTGAAACCACATGCGGATGGAGGACTCTGGAACTCCGAATTCCCTGGCCAGTTCCTGCCTGGTCCTGAAGCTCGGGTAAGGTGTCTTGGCAAAAACTGAGAGCAAGACCTCCTTCTGCTTGGCCTGCCAAACAGTCTTTTGACGCCGGGATGTCTTTGCCGTGCTGCAGCCACCCACATCTGCCTGATCTTCCATCCTGCCGAGGACACTTTGACAGGAGTTCTTCCTCTCCAGTGTGTACTGAGAACAACACCCAGGAAAGTGCAGACTATGGCAAATGCATAAAGGGGTCCGCTGCTCACGCTTAAATACCGACCTGAGGCCCCACCCACTCCCTCGAGGCCTCCAATTACAGGCCAAACCGTGGAACGCTCTTCTGCTTCCAAACTGTGAAACCCTTCCTTCCTCCTACGAATTTTCCCATATCCCACCCTAAAGCAGCCTTTCCAGAAACAGTTGACCTTGCGTTCTACCCAAATTCCACTGCTTAGCTCACAGTACGCACCTGTGTTGGCCCACAAGGAGTTTGAGGAGAGTCTAAGGCACGGCTTCTGATGATCAGGCAAGGAGAAGAGGCATAAGCCAGGAGCAGTCTTTGCCTACTTTAACAAGGTCATTCATTCAGCTCTGGCTAATGCTCAAGGAGGAACGTGGCTAAAACAGATCTTGCACTCTGTGTGTGCTTTCTGCCTTAAGTTCCTTTCAGCTCCAGTCTCCCGGTGTATGATTTCAACAATCTAAATATGGTTAGGACCCTGCAAGTCTAAGCATTTGGGCAAAGAGTAGACTCATCCTCCAGAAAGACTCCTGGAATTATTTCTGAATTTCTCCTTCAGTGGCAGGCCACAGAATGTGTCAAGTTCCCTCTTGGTTTCTCTGGTTCCACCTATTTAATCCACCATACACTTTGTCCAACTGGAGATATTTTACAGATTCCTAGAAACTGTATGAATCTTCAGAAGCACACATTGTGGATCCCAAGACTTTTGGTAGAGGATACTGAAGTCATTTCCTTCATTTCAAGGAACAACATTTGTTGCTGCCATTAATTTGGATCTCTGATCATTAGGCAGTGTTTTCCAGAACACACAATTTCCGGTACTGCCAAATGTGCCTGTTGTTCTTCAGGGTGTGGCTTTGCCCTAGATGGAGGAGAACAGTAACAGCTGAGCAGTTCTAACTCTGCCTTATTTTTGCATCTCATGTTTTACATGTGCCATAATTTTAACTTTTTCCTTGCAGTCCCCATCAACAGTAACTGGGTGTACAATAGATACTGTAGAAGTTATTCTGCTTCTTCCAGAGATCCGCTTTACCATCCCTGAATACACAGGTCCATAAACATCTCTATTTCCATTGTGACATACAACTCTTGCCGATAGGGTCAGAGGTTTATCTGCAGCCAGATGCAAAGCTGTGCTGCTGCATGCAGTGGTGTGTATCAAGTCTAAAATGCTCAGTTGATATTTTCCTACCTGCCTAGTACCTCATGGCTGCCTGATGGGAGACAGCTCGTATTGTTGCATGAAGGGTCTAACCCTGACAGGCTCCTCTGTTGGTTTCCTGATGGCAAGAGTTTAGCCTGTAGATCCCTCTCAGAGCAGTCATCCCTAGACCTGTGCTTTCCCTTGCCACAGCTTCCATGAAACCCGGGGAACCTTTGCATTCCCTTGGAGCCAAAATCTGCTTGTTCCCTTCTGTGAGTAAAGGCACAACTTGCCTCTGTGTTAACACACCTCCTATTTTGCATTCTAGAGATTTTAACCTCACAGTTCTTTGGTAAATTCCTGGATTCACCCAAAATAGCACACCGGGTGTTTTGAGAACTGGGAACTCTAGCTGTAGCAAATCCTGTGTGGCGGCATGATGCTCTTGAGAGCCAATAGCAGTTGTCTCTCTTAATCATTCATCTCTTGGGGCCGCTCCTCCTTTTCATGCTCTAAATGCTCTCGTACATGTGGTATTTGCAGTATCATGTGCCAATAATTGCATCAATGCTTATCTCGTGTCAGTCTGGTACTGCCCTCTTTAGAGCTGAACCCAATCTCTGTATGAAGTTGGTGAACAGTCTTCTCCAGGGCCTTGAATTACCTTACTGAATGAGGCGGTTGTTTTGCACAGGCTCCTAAACAGATCCCTGCACCCTTAACCCTGCAACATGACATTATTCAGTGACTTCATCATCAGAACAAATGAGGGACCACCTGGGAATGAGAAAAACAACTGTGATTATTTGAATTGAAGCCACGTGCTGATAGCTCTTGAAGGGCAGGGTGAACTGTTCTGAGAAACAACCAGCTGTAAAGTATAGAGCAAAAGTGAACTGATTTTCAGGCATAAAAACACTGTGCTTTGCATGTTCAGGCTCATATCCTGTCTTTGGAGGTGCGACCTATCTCGACAGCAATAAAACCTTTTGCTATTGCATTGAGTTGTGGTCTGTGAGTGTTCCTGTGAAGGGCACAATCCTGAGCTCCTGAGCAGTGAGACTCCAGGTCTTACATTTTGGTGCGTTGCCCGGAAAAGAGCATGCCCTTCCTTAACCCTCAACAGACTGGCCTCAGAGGTCGAGATCGGAACAGGTTAGTCTGATTTCTGGTATACCACTGTTTCTCTTTAGTCACCTATCTGGACCTTTTTGGTCATCTGCTCAGTCACTGGGATCGACGTATTTGTCAGAATATTGATTGACTGGGAACTGGAGGACATTCCGGATTCCATTTGGGGAGGCTAGGTCTGGGATGGTCTTCCTCCCATCTGTTTCTCTTCAGAGACAGCTGCTGTGAGGCAGCCTCTCAATCAGAATTCTGTGGTACCACCCATAAGGGTGTCCTTGTCAAATTGCCTGTCTTGTTCTTTTTGTCTCTATCATTGTTGCTTCTTTGACTTTCTTGATGGATGACCTTATTATAGGACAGGCTGTGACTATCATGTCTTGGAGGTGAGATACAAGGCACATCTTTCTTTGAATATGTCCTATTCTCACACCAGCCCACGTGGGATGATTGCCAGCAACACTTGCAGGCCCTTTTGACTAGTGAGGAAGGAGACAGGTCCTCCTTTAGGGAAGAAAGACTGTGCCAGGAAAGGACAGGAGGCCTTCCATCCTCCCTAATGAGATTGATGATGGCTTTCCCCTCACCCACCCCAACTGGGATTACAACGTATCCGGAGGTAGGGAATGCCTGCAGGTCTACCGCCAGACTCTAATATCATGTGTCCATGGGGCCGCTCAAAAGCCCACCAATTTGATGAAGGTAAGAGAGATGGTTCAGTAGCCAGATGAATCTCCCACAGCCTTTCTTCAATGGCTGATGGAGGCATATAGCTGGTTTACACCTTATGACCCTACCTCAGATGAGCATAAGGCAATGGTGACTCTAATCTTTATAGACCAGTCAGCCACAGATATTTGTAGAAAACTCCAGAAAATAGAGGGTTTACAGGAAAAGTCGTTAAAGGATTTAGTGCAGGTAGCAGAAAAGGTTTTTACAGCCGGGAGCTGAAAGAAGAGAAAGAGGAAAGAAAGCAAAAAGAGCAGGAAGTGAGAGAAAGAGAAAGGATAAGAGGCAAGACAGAAAGTTGACTAAGATCCTGGCCACCACAGTGCAGTCATAATGATAGGGAGAGAGTTCCTGGAAATCAGAGGGGCCCTCTGTCTAAGGATCAGTGTGCCTATTGCAAGGAGAAAGGACACTGAATCCAGGATTGTCCCAAAAGGAAGATGAAGCCCTACACCTAGACCTGGTGCACCTCCAGGCCACCAATCCCAGGTAACTCATCTCCAATATGTGGACGATATACTATTAGCAGCAGATTGTAAAGAAAGTTGTTTTGATGCCACCGACCAGCTGTTGCAAGAGATGGGTGAGCTCAGCTACAGTGAAAAACTCCCATCCTGCAGGTCAGTTATCTGGGATATATATTAAAAAGAGGGAAAGAGATGGCCTCGGAGGCTAGAAAAGAGACTGTATTTCATATTCCCCCTTCAGGGACTACTGAACAGCTGAGGAAATTTTCAGTACAGCAGGGTTTTGCTGGCTGTGGATTCGGGATTTGCCAAGATGGCAGCCCTTCTGCATGCCCTTACAAAGGGCAATGACTCTTTCATCTGGGGACAGGATGAACAAGCTGCATTTGATAATATCAAACAAGCCTTAATATTGGCTCCAGCTTTGGGACTCCTGATGTAACCAAACCCTTACATCTCTATGTGGCTGAGAATCAGGAATGGTCAATGGGGTGCTAACACAGAAAATTGGACCCTGGAAGAGACCGGTAGCCTATCTATCCAAAACACTTGATTCAGTAGTGGCAAGATGGCCAACCTGGCTGGCAATAATAGAAGCAGTGGCGGCACTAGTATAACATGCAGAGAAATGACTCTGGGACAGGACCTCACCATCTGTGCTCATGCCCTTTGAGAGTGTCATAAGGCAGCCACCTGATTGATGGCTCATGAATGTCCACATGACACAATGCCAGGCCTTGCTCTTGAATAATGATAGAGTCATCTTTACTCTGGCTACAAGGCTAAACCCAGCCACCATATTGCAGGATCCAGAAATCCAGCCCCTGGAGCATGATTGTTTGCAGGTTCTAGCAGAGGAACAGGGATTGCAAAAGGAATTGAAAGATCAGCCTCTGCCCAATGCCGAGGTAACATACTGTATGGATGGGATCAGTTTTTTGAGAACAGGAAGGGAAAGGCAGGGGCAGCTGTAGTAGATGGACATAAGGTAATATGGGCCCAGGCGTTGCCAGAGGGCACATCTGTTCAGCGAGCTGAATTGATTGCTTTAACCTAGGCATTAGCTCTGGAAAAGGGCAAAAGATAAACATCTACACTGATAGTTGGTTTGCCTTACCAACAGCCCATGAGCTGGGGCCATCTATCAGCAGAGAGGCCTGCTAACATCAGCCAGTAAAGAGATAAAAAATAATAACAAGATTTTGGCTTTGCTCAATGCCTAGTTGCTGCTGGACAAGGTAAGCATTATTCATTGCCCAGGACATCAGAAGGGGACTTCAGGGCAGCAAAGGGGAATAATGTGGCTGATCAGGAGGCTAAAGCAGCTGCTAGAGGAAACTCTGTCCCAGTGGTACTAACTGCTGAACTGCCCAGAGAAGAATGACTAAACTACTCATAAAGTGACTTAAAGTTAATGTGGCAAAAGGGAATATTTGACACTGACTTGGGGCATGGATAAACTCCAAAGGTAAGATCATTCTACCCCAGGAAGATGCTGAGATTAATAACTCAAATGTATAAATGGACTCACATGAGGGCAAAGAAATTGGCTGAAGTTGCCCGCCAATCCCAGTATTTAATACTAAACCTCACCACCTTGACTGAGTGAGTGACTAGGACGTGTGAACCTTGCCAGTGTGTAAACATAGGTGAGAGTTTCCAGAGCCCAGGAAGCCGCTGAGAGGAACTGTGGCAGACTTTTTTGGAGTTAATGGCAAATTTGGTGTTAATGGCATCTGAGCAGTGTAACCCTGCCTCTTAACTTTGGCTATTTTTCAAAGTCCAGTTTCTTATAAACTGACCTTGGTGGTCCTACAGCAGACTGCTCTGACCCTGAGAAACTGTGTGCAACCATAGTTACCAGACAAAAGGCTCTGTGTAACCTTGAGTGAGCTCTCCTATGTTTTGACCAAGTAAAGCTCCTACATGAGAAACTGCTTGTACTTTTTGCCTACTTGTTAACCTGACGTCTATTAAATCGACACCTGGATCAGCATGTAGACTTGGTGTCCTTCTCTGTCACCTGTCTCTCTCTCTCCCAGCCCTCTCTCAAGTGACACTGCTGGCCTGTGACAAGGTATTAGACCTGGAATGCATTGGGAAGTGGATTTCACTGAAAGTAAACCATCCAGGTACAGCAATAAATATCTCCTG
>JAEOAE010002101.1:0-24241 GCA_036365155.1 Meriones psammophilus
GTTTATGTGGTCTTTCTTAGGATTTTTCGTTGCAAGAGGTTTCTTATGTTCTCTGGAGCCTTTTTTTTTTTTTTTTTGAAGCAGGATTTTATGTGCTCTGGAGTCACTTCGTTGGAAGCATGTTTTTGTGCTCCTGAGTCATTTCGTTGGAAGCGGGTTTTTATGTCCTCTGGATTCATTTTGTTGGAAGCAGGTATTTATGTGCTGTGTTGTAATTTATTGGAAGGGGTTTTTATATGCTCTGAAGTCTTTTAGTTTTGTAGGGGTTTTATGTTCCTTGTGGACATTTCGTTGGAAGCGGGTTTTTAAGTGCTCCTGAATCAATTCATTGGAAGCAGACTTTTATGTGTTCCTTAGTCATTTCGTTGGAAGTGGGTTTTTATTTGCTGTGTAGACATTCCATTGGAATCAGGTTTTTATGTGCTGTGTAGTCATTTTGTTGGAAGCGGGTTTCTATGTGATCCTTAGTCATTCGTTGGAAGCAGGTTTATAAATGCTCTGGAGTCATTTCTTTGGAAGCAGGTTTTTAACTGCTCTGGAGTCATTTCCTTGGAAGCGGGTTTTACATACTTCTCAGACATTTCATTGGAGCGGGTTTTTAAGTGCTCTGAAGTCATTTGTTGGAAGAGGGTTTTTAAGTGCTCTGAAGTCATTTCTTAGGAAGTGGGTTTTTAAGTGCTCTGGAGTCATTTCATTGCAAGCGGGTTTTAACATACTTCTCAGACATTTCACTGGAAGTGGTTTTTTAAGTGCTCTGGAGACATTTTGTTGCAAGCGGGTTTTTAAGTGCTCTGGAGTCTTTTTCGTTTTAGGCGGGTTACAAAGCGAACTGGAGTCATTTCTTTGGAAGCGGGTTTTTAAGTGCTCTGTTGTCATTTCTTTGGAAAGGAATTTTTTGTGCTCTGAGGTCATTTCGTTTAAAGCGAATTATTATAAATGTAGACATTTCATTGGATCACGGGTTTTAAATGCTCTGAGTCATTTCTTTGGAAGCCGGTTTTTACTTGCTCTGGAGTCATTTATTGAAGCTTGGGTTTTTAATTGCTCTGGAGTCATTTCTTTGGAAGAGGTTATTAAGTGCTTTGGCGTCATTTTTTTGCAAGCAGGTTTTTAATTCCTCTGGAGTCTTGTCATTGGAATCGGGTTATTAAGTGAACTGGAGTCATTTCTTTGGAAGATTGTTTTTAAGTGCTCTGGATTTATATTGTTGCAAGTGGGTTTTAAGTGCTCTGGCGTCTTTTCATTGGAATCAGGTTATTAAGTGCTCTGGAGTCATTTCGTTCCAAGCGGTTTTTACACTTCTCAGAATTTCCCTGGAAGCCTGTTTTTAAGTGCTCTGCAATCATTTTGTTGGAAGCAGGTTATAAAGTGAACTGGAGTCATTTCGTTTGGAAGCTGGTTTTTAAGTTCTCTGGAGTCATGATGTTGGAAGTGGGTTTTAAGTACTCTGGAGTCATTTCGTTGGAAGCGGGTCATAAGTGTTCTGAAGTTGCTTGTTGCAAGTGGGTTTTTAAGTGCTCTGGAGTCAATTCCTTGGAAGTGGGTTTTGAGTGCTCTGGAGTCATTTCCTTGCAAGCGGGTTTTGAAGTGCTCTGGAGTCATTTCCTTGGAACCGGGTTTTTAAGTGCTCTGGAGTCATCTCATTGGAAGCGGTTTTTAAGTGCTCTGGAGTCATTTCGTTGGAGCGGGTTTTACATACTTCTCAGAGATTTCACTGGAAGCAGGTTTTTAAGTGCTCTGGAGTCATTTCTTTGGAAGTGGGATTTTAAGTGCTCTGGAATCATTTCCTTGGAAGCAGGTTTTTTAGTTGCTCTGAGTCATTTTATTCTGAAGCGGGTTTTTAAGTGTCTGAGTCATTTCCTTGGAACGGGTTTTTAATTGCTCTGGAGTCATTTCCTTGCAAGCGGGTTTTGAAGTGCTCTGGCGTCTTTTCATTGGAATCGGGTTTTTAAGTGCTCTGAGTCATTTCGTTCCAAGCAGTTTTAAATACTTCTCAGAATTTCACTGGAAGCGTGTTTTTAAGTGCTCTGCAATCATTTTGTTGGAAGTGGGTTATAAATTGAACTGGAGTCATTTCGTTTGGAAGCTGGTTTTAAGTTCTCTGGAGTCATGATGTTGGAAGCGGGTTTTTAAGTGCTCTGGAGTCATTTCCTTGGAAGCAAGTTTTTAATTGCTCTGGAGTCATTTCCTTGCAAGCGGGTTTTGAAGTGCTCTGGAGTCATTTCCGTGGAATGGGGTTTTTAAGTGTTCTGGAGTCATTTCATTGGAAGCGGGTTTTTAAGTGCTCTGGATTCATTTTGTTGCAAGCAGGTTTTACATACTTCTCAGACATTTCATTAGGCGGGTTTTTAAGTGCTCTGCAATCATTTTGTTGGAAGTGGGTTATAAATTGAACTGGAGTCATTTCGTTGGAAGCTGGTTTTTAAGTTCTCTGGAGTCATGATGTTGGAAGTGGGTTTTAAGTGCTCTGGAGTCATTTCCTTGGAAGCAGGTTTTTAATTGCTCTGGAGACATTTCCTTGCAAGCGGGTTTTGAAGTGCTCTGGAGTCATTTCCATGGAATGGTTTTTTAAGTGTTCTGGAGTCATTTCATTGGAAGCGGGTTTTAAGTGCTCTGGTGTCATTTTGTTGCAAGCGGTTTTTACATACTTCTCAGAGATTTCATTTGGAAGCAGGTTTTTAAGTGCTCTGGAGTCATTTCTTTGGAAGCAGGTTTTTAAGTGCTCTGGAATCATTTCCTTGGAAGTGGTTTTAGTTGCTCTGGAGTCATTTTATTCTGAAGCGGGTTTTAAGTGTCTGGAGTCATTTCGTTTTAAGCGGGTTTTTACATACTTCTCAGACATTTCACTGGAAGTGGATTTTTAAGGGCTCTGGAGTCTTTTCATTGGAAGCGGGTTTTAAGTGTTCTGGAGTTGCTTCTTGCAAGTGGGTTTTAAGTGCTCTGAGTCAATTCCTTGGAAGCGGGTTTTTAATTGCTCTGGTGTCATTTATTTGAAAGCGGTTTTTAATTGTTCTGGTGTCATTTATTGGAAGCGGGTTTTAAGTGCTCTGGAGTCATTTCCTTGGAGCGGGTTTTTGATTGCTCTGGAGTTTTTTCGTCATTTGGAAGCAGGTTATTAAGTGAACTGGAGTCATTTTGTTGGGCGCGGGTTTTAAGTGCTCTGGAGTCATTTCATTGGAAGCAGGTTTTTTAATTGTTCTGGAGTCATTTTTGTTGCAAATGGTTTTTATGTGCTCTGCTGTCATTTTGTTGAAAACAGATCATAAGTGTTCTGGAGTTGTTTGTTGGAATCCGTTTTTAAGTGCTCTGGACTCATTTCGTTGCAAGTGGGTTTCTAAATACTTCTCAGACATTTCACTGGCAGCGGGTTTTTAAGTGCTCTGGAGTCATTTCTTTGGAAGCAGGTTTTAAGTGCTCTGGAGTCATTTCGTTGGAAGCGGGTTTTTATATTCTTCTCAGACATTTCATTGGAAGCGGGTTTTTAAGTGCTCTGGAGTCATTGTGTTGCAAGAGGGTTTTAAGTGCTCTGGAGTCATTTCATTGGAAGCAGTTTATTAAGTGAACTGGAGTTATTTCTTTGGAAGCGGGTTTTTAAGTGCTCTGGAGTCTTTTTGTTGGAAGTGGGTTATTAAGTGAACTGGAGTATTTTTTTGGAAGTGGTTTTTAAGTGCTCTGAGTCCTTTTGTTGGAAGGGGTCATAAGTTTTGTGGATTTGTTTCGTTAGAATCGGTTTGTTAAGTGCTCTGGAGTCATTTCGTTCCAAGCAGGTTTTTACATACTTCTCAGACATTTCGTTGGAAGCGGGTTTTAAGTGCTCTGCAATCATTTTGTTTGGGCGGGTTATAAAGTGAACTGGAGTCATTTCTTTGGAAGCGGGTTTTTAATTGCTCTGGTGTCATTTATTGAGCGGGTTTTAAGTGCTCTGGAGTCATTTCCTTGGAAGCGGGTTTTTGATTGCTCTGGTATCATTTATTCAAAAGGGTTTTTAAGTACTCTGAAGTCATTTTGTTGGAAGCGGGTTTTTAAGTGCTCTGGAGTCTTTTTTTGTTGGAAGCAGGTTATTAAGTGAACTGGAGTCATTTTGTTGGGCGGGTTTTTAAGTGCTCTGGAGTCATTTCCTTGGAAGGGGTTTTAATTGCTCTTTGAGTCATTTCTTTGGAAGCTGGTTTTTAAGTGCTCTGGTGTCATTTTTGTTGCAAGCGGTTTTTACATACTTCTCAGACATTTTTTTGGAAGCAGGACATTTTTTTAAGTGCTCTGGAGTCATTTCATTGGAAGGCGGTTTTCAAGTGCTCTGGGCTCATTTCGTTGGCGGTTTTCAAGTGCTCTGGGGTTATTTCGTTGGAAGCGGGTTTTCAAGTGCTCTGGGGTCATTTCTTTGAAGCGGGTTTTCAAGTGCTCTGGGCTCATTTGTTGGAAGCAGGTTTTCAAGTGCTCTGTGGTCATTTCGTTGGAAGCGGGTTTTTAAGTGCTCTGGGGTCATTTTGTTGGAAGCGGTTTTCAAGTGCTCTGGGCTCATTTTTGTTGGAAGCGGGTTTTCAAGTGCTCTGGGCTCATTTGATTGGAAGCGGGTTTTCAAGTGCTCTGGGCTCATTTTGTTGGAAGCGGGTTTTCAAGTGCTCTGGGGTCATTTCGTTGGAAGCGGGTTTTCAAGTGCTCTGGGCTCATTTTGTTGGAAGCGGGTTTTCAAGTGCTCTGGGCTCATTTGATTGGAAGCGGGTTTTCAAGTGCTCTGGCGTCATTTCGTTGGAAGCGGGTTTTCAAGTGCTCTCTGGACTCATTTGTTGGAAGCGGTTTTTAAGTGCTCTGGGCTCATTTCGTTGGAAGCAGGTTTTCAAGTGCTCTGGGCTCATTTCGTTGGAAGCAGGTTTTCAAGTGCTCTGGGCTCATTTTGTTGGAAGCGAGTTTTTAAGTGCTCTGGGGTCATTTTGTTGAGCGGGTTTTCAAGTGCTCTGGGCTCATTTCGTTGGAGCGGGTTTTCAAGTGCTCTGGGCTCATTTCTTTGGAAGCGGGTTTTCAAGTGCTCTGGGCTCATTTCTTTGGAAGCGGGTTTTCAAGTGCTCTGGGCTCATTTCGTTGGAAGCGGGTTTTCAAGTGCTCTGGGTCATTTCGTTGGAAGCGGGTTTTCAAGTGCTCTGGGCTCATTTTGTTGGAAGCGGTTTTCAAGTGCTCTGGGCTCATTTCGTTGGAAGCGGGTTTTCAAGTGCTCTGGGCTCATTTCGTTGGAGCGGGTTTTCAAGTGCTCTGGGCTCATTTCGTTGGAAGCGGGTTTTCAAGTGCTCTGGGCTCATTTCGTTGGGCGGGTTTTCAAGTGCTCTGGGCTCATTTCGTTGGAAGCGGTTTTCAAGTGCTCTGGGGTCATTTTGTTGGAAGCGGGTTTTCAAGTGCTCTGGGCTCATTTTCGTTGGAAGCGGGTTTTCAAGTGCTCTGGGCTCATTTTGTTGGAAGCGGGTTTTCAAGTGCTCTGGGCTCATTTCGTTGGCGGGTTTTCAAGTGCTCTGGACTCATTTTGTTGGAAGCGGGTTTTTAAGTGCTCTGGGCTCATTTCGTTGGAAGCGGTTTTTCAAGTGCTCTGGGGTCATTTCGTTGGAAGCGGGTTTTCAAGTGCTCTGGGCTCATTTCGTTGGAAGCGGGTTTTCAAGTGCTCTGGGCTCATTTCGTTGGAAGCGGGTTTTCAAGTGCTCTGGGGTCATTTCGTTGGAAGCGGGTTTTCAAGTGCTCTGGGCTCATTTTGTTGGAAGCGGGTTTTTAAGTGCTCTGGGCTCATTTTGTTGGAAGCGGGTTTTCAAGTGCTCTGGGCTCATTTCGTTGGAAGCGGGTTTTCAAGTGCTCTGGGCTCATTTCGTTGGAAGCGGGTTTTCAAGTGCTCTGGGCTCATTTTTGATTTGGAAGCGGGTTTTCAAGTGCTCTGGGCTCATTTCGTTGGAGCGGGTTTTCAAGTGCTCTGGGCTCATTTCGTTGGAAGCGGGTTTTCAAGTGCTCTGGGCTCATTTCGTTTGGAAGCGTGTTTTCAAGTGCTCTGGGCTCATTTTTTGGAAGCGGTTTTCAAGTGCTCTGGGCTCATTTTGTTTGAAGCGGTTTTCAAGTGCTCTGGGCTCATTTCGTTGGAAGGCGGGTTTTCAAAGTGCTCTGGGCTCATTTTGTTGGAAGCGGTTTTTAAGTGCTCTGGGCTCATTTCGTTGGAAGCGGGTTTTCAAGTGCTCTGGGCTCATTTGTTGGAAGCGGGTTTTCAAGTGCTCTGGGCTCATTTCGTTGGAAGCGGGTTTTCAAGTGCTCTGGGCTCATTTTGTTGGAAGAAGGTTTTTAAGTGCTCTGGGGTCATTTCTTTGGAAGCGGTTTTCAAGTGCTCTGGGGTCATTTCGTTGGAAGCGGGTTTTCAAGTGCTCTGGGGTCATTTCGTTGGAAGCGGGTTTTCAAGTGCTCTGGGCTCATTTCGTTGGAAGCGGGTTTTCAAGTGCTCTGGGCTCATTTTGTTGGAAAGCGGGTTTTTCAAGTGCTCTGGGCTCATTTTTTTGGAAGCGGGTTTTTCAAGTGCTCTGGGCTCATTTTGTTGGAAGCGGTTTTCAAGTGCTCTGGGCTCATTTCTTTGGAAGCGGGTTTTCAAGTGCTCTGGGCTCATTTCGTTGGAGCGGGTTTTCAAGTGCTCTGGGGTCATTGGAAGCGGGTTTCAAAGCGGGTTTTCAAGTGCTCTGGGCTCATTTCTTTGGAAGCGGGTTTTCAAGTGCTCTGGGCTCATTTCGTTGGAAGCGGGTTTTCAAGTGCTCTGGGCTCATTTTGTTGGAAGCGGGTTTTCAAGTGCTCTGGGCTCATTTTGTTGGAAGCGGGTTTTCAAGTGCTCTGGGCTCATTTCGTTGGAAGCGGGTTTTCAAGTGCTCTGGGCTCATTTTGTTGGAGCGGGTTTTCAAGTGCTCTGGGCTCATTTTGTTGGAAGCGGGTTTTCAAGTGCTCTGGGCTCATTTCGTTGGAAGCGGGTTTTCAAGTGCTCTGGGCTCATTTCTTTGGAAGCGGGTTTTCAAGTGCTCTGGGCTCATTTCTTTGGAAGCGGGTTTTCAAGTGCTCTGGGCTCATTTTGTTGGAGCGGGTTTCAAGTGCTCTGGGCTCATTTTGTTGGAAGCGGGTTTTCAAGTGCTCTGGGCTCATTTTGTTGGAAGCGGGTTTTTCAAGTGCTCTGGGGCTCATTTCGTTGGAAGCAGGGTTTTCAAGTGCTCTGGGCTCATTTCGTTGGAAGCGGGTTTTCAAGTGCTCTGGGCTCATTTCGTTGGAAGCAGGTTTTCAAGTGCTCTGGGCTCATTTCGTTGGAAGCGGTTTTTCAAGTGCTCTGGGCTCATTTCGTTGAAGCGGGTTTTCAAGTGCTCTGGGGTCATTTCGTTGGAAGCGGGTTTTCAAGTGCTCTGGGGCTCATTTCGTTGGAAGCGGGTTTTCAAGTGCTCTGGGCTCATTTTGTTGGAAGCGGGTTTTCAAGTGCTCTGGGGTCATTTCGTTGGAAGCGGGTTTTCAAGTGCTCTGGGCTCATTTTGTTGGAGCGGGTTTTCAAGTGCTCTGGGCTCATTTTCTTTGGAAGCGGGTTTTCAAGTGCTCTGGGCTCATTTTGTTGGAAGCGGGTTTTCAAGTGCTCTGGGCTCATTTTGTTGGAAGCGGGTTTTCAAGTGCTCTGGGCTCATTTCGTTGGAAGCGGGTTTTCAAGTGCTCTGGGCTCATTTTGTTGGAAGCGGGTTTTCAAGTGCTCTGGGCTCATTTCGTTGGAAGCGGGTTTCAAGTGCTCTGGGCTCATTTCGTTGGAAGCGGGTTTTCAAGTGCTCTGGGCTCATTTTGTTGGAAGCGGGTTTTCAAGTGCTCTGGGTCATTTTTGATTTGGCGGGTTTTCAAGTGCTCTGGGCTCATTTTGTTGGAAGAGGTTTTCAAGTGCTCTGGGCTCATTTTGTTGGAAGCGGGTTTCAAGTGCTCTGGGCTCATTTCGTTGGAAGCGGGTTTTCAAGTGCTCTGGGCTCATTTCGTTGGAAGCGGGTTTTCAAGTGCTCTGGGCTCATTTCGTTGGAAGCGGGTTTTCAAGTGCTCTGGGCTCATTTCGTTGGAAGCGGTTTTCAAGTGCTCTGGGGTCATTTGTTTGAAGCGGGTTTTCAAGTGCTCTGGGCTCATTTTGTTGGAAGGGTTTTCAAGTGCTCTGGGGTCATTTCGTTGGAAGCGGGTTTTCAAGTGCTCTGGACTCATTTTGTTGGAGGCGGGTTTTCAAGTGCTCTTGGCTCATTTTGTTGGAGGCGGGTTTCAAGTGCTCTGGGCTCATTTTGTTGGAAGCGGGTTTTCAAGTGCTCTGGGCTCATTTCGTTGGAGCGGGTTTTCAAGTGCTCTGGGCTCATTTGTTGGAAGGGTTTTCAAGTGCTCTGGGCTCATTTCGTTGGAAGCGGGTTTTCAAGTGCTCTGGGCTCATTTGTTGGAAGCGGGTTTTCAAGTGCTCTGGGCTCATTTGTTGGAAGCAGGGTTTCAAGTGCTCTGGGCTCATTCGTTGAAGCGGGTTTTCAAGTGCTCTGGGCTCATTTCGTTGGAAGCGGGTTTTCAAGTGCTCTGGGCTCATTTGTTGGAAGCGGTTTTCAAGTGCTCTGGGCTCATTTTTTTAAGCGGGTTTTCAAGTGCTCTGGGCTCATTTCGTTGGAAGCGGGTTTTCAAGTGCTCTGGGCTCATTTCTTTGGAAGCGGGTTTTCAAGTGCTCTGGGCTCATTTGTTGGAAGCGGTTTTTCAAGTGCTCTGGGCTCATTTTCGTTGGAAGCGGGTTTTCAAGTGCTCTGGGCTCATTTCGTTGGAAGCGGGTTTTCAAGTGCTCTGGGCTCATTTTGTTGGAAGCGGGTTTTCAAGTGCTCTGGGCTCATTTGTTGGAAGCGGGTTTTCAAGTGCTCTGGGCTCATTTCTTTGGAAGCGGGTTTTCAAGTGCTCTGGGCTCATTTTCGTTGGAAGCGGGTTTTCAAGTGCTCTGGGCTCATTTGTTGGAAGCGGGTTTTCAAGTGCTCTGGGCTCATTTCGTTGGAAGCGGTTTTCAAGTGCTCTGGGCTCATTTCTTTGGAAGCGGGTTTTCAAGTGCTCTGGGCTCATTTCGTTGGAAGCGGGTTTTCAAGTGCTCTGGGCTCATTTTGTTGGAAGCGGTTTTTTCAAGTGCTCTGGGCTCATTTTGTTGGAAGCGGGTTTCAAGTGCTCTGGGCTCATTTGTTGGAAGCGGGTTTTCAAGTGCTCTGGGCTCATTTCGTTGGAAGCGGGTTTTCAAGTGCTCTGGGCTCATTTTGTTGGAAGCGGGTTTTCAAGTGCTCTGGGCTCATTTTGTTTGAAGCGGGTTTTCAAGTGCTCTGGGCTCATTTCGTTGGAAGCGGGTTTTCAAGTGCTCTGGGCTCATTTCGTTGGAAGCGGGTTTTCAAGTGCTCTGGGCTCATTTTGTTGGAGCGGGTTTTCAAGTGCTCTGGGCTCATTTGTTGGAAGGCGGGTTTTTCAAGTGCTCTGGGCTCATTTCGTTGGAAGCGGGTTTTCAAGTGCTCTGGGCTCATTTGTTGGAAGCGGGTTTTCAAGTGCTCTGGGCTCATTTCGTTGGAAGCGGGTTTTCAAGTGCTCTGGGCTCATTTCTTTGGAAGCGGGTTTTTTCAAGTGCTCTGGGCTCATTTCGTTGGAAGCGGGTTTTCAAGTGCTCTGGGCTCATTTTTTTGGAAGCGGGTTTTCAAGTGCTCTGGGCTCATTTCGTTGGAAGCGGGTTTTCAAGTGCTCTGGGCTCATTTTCGTTGGAAGCGGGTTTTTCAAGTGCTCTGGGCTCATTTCGTTGGAAGCGGGTTTCAAGTGCTCTGGGCTCATTTCATTGGAAGCGGGTTTTCAAGTGCTCTGGGCTCATTTCGTTGGAAGCGGGTTTTCAAGTGCTCTGGGCTCATTTTGTTGGAAGCGGGTTTCAAGTGCTCTGGGCTCATTTTGTTGGAAGCGGGTTTTCAAGTGCTCTGGGCTCATTTCGTTGGAAGCGGGTTTTCAAGTGCTCTGGGCTCATTTTGTTGGAAGCAGGTTTTTCAAGTGCTCTGGGCTCATTTTTTTGGAAGCGGGTTTTCAAGTGCTCTGGGCTCATTTTGTTTGGAAGCGGGTTTTCAAGTGCTCTGGGCTCATTTCTTTGGAAGCGGGTTTTCAAGTGCTCTGGGCTCATTTCGTTGGAAGCGGGTTTTTCAAGTGCTCTGGGCTCATTTGTTGGAAGCGGGTTTTCAAGTGCTCTGGGCTCATTTCTTTGGAAGCGGGTTTCAAGTGCTCTGGGCTCATTTTGTTGGAAGCGGGTTTCAAGTGCTCTGGGCTCATTTTCGTTTGAAGCGGTTTTCAAGTGCTCTGGGCTCATTTGTTGGAAGCGGTTTTCAAGTGCTCTGGGCTCATTTGTTGGAAGCGGGTTTTCAAGTGCTCTGGGCTCATTTCGTTTGGAAGCGGGTTTTCAAGTGCTCTGGGCTCATTTCGTTTTAGGCGGGTTTTCAAGTGCTCTGGGCTCATTTCGTTTGGGCGCGGTTTTCAAGTGCTCTGGGCTCATTTTGTTGGAAGCGGGTTTTCAAGTGCTCTGGGCTCATTTCGTTGGAAGCGGGTTTTCAAGTGCTCTGGGCTCATTTCGTTGGAAGCGGGTTTTCAAGTGCTCTGGGCTCATTTTTGTTGGAAGCGGGTTTTCAAGTGCTCTGGGCTCATTTTGTTGGGCGGTTTTCAAGTGCTCTGGGCTCATTTCGTTGGAAGCGGGTTTCAAGTGCTCTGGGCTCATTTCGTTGGAAGCGGGTTTTCAAGTGCTCTGGGCTCATTTCGTTGGAAGCGGTTTTTCAAGTGCTCTGGGCTCATTTCGGGTTTCAAGTGCGGGTTTTCAAGTGCTCTGGGCTCATTTCGTTGGAAGCGGGTTTCAAGTGCTCTGGGCTCATTTCGTTGGAAGCGGGTTTTCAAGTGCTCTGGGCTCATTTCGTTTGGAAGCGGTTTTCAAGTGCTCTGGGCTCATTTTGTTGGAGGCGGGTTTTCAAGTGCTCTGGGCTCATTTCGTTGGAAGCGGGTTTCAAGTGCTCTGGGCTCATTTCGTTGGAAGCGGTTTTCAAGTGCTCTGGGCTCATTTCGTTGGGCGGGTTTTCAAGTGCTCTGGGCTCATTTCGTTGGAAGCGGGTTTTCAAGTGCTCTGGGCTCATTTCGTTGGAAGCGGGTTTTCAAGTGCTCTGGGCTCATTTTGTTGGAGCGGGTTTTCAAGTGCTCTGGGCTCATTTTGTTGGAAGCGGGTTTTCAAGTGCTCTGGGCTCATTTTGTTGGAAGCGGGTTTTCAAGTGCTCTGGGCTCATTTCGTTGGAGGCGGGTTTTCAAGTGCTCTGGGCTCATTTCGTTAAGCGGGTTTTCAAGTGCTCTGGGCTCATTTTGTTGGAAGCGGGTTTTCAAGTGCTCTGGGCTCATTTTGTTGGAAGCGGGTTTTCAAGTGCTCTGGGCTCATTTCGTTGGAAGCGGGTTTTCAAGTGCTCTGGGCTCATTTTGTTGGAAGCGGGTTTTCAAGTGCTCTGGGCTCATTTCGTTGGAAGCGGGTTTTCAAGTGCTCTGGGCTCATTTTTTTGGAAGCGGTTTTCAAGTGCTCTGGGCTCATTTTGTTGGAAGCGGGTTTTCAAGTGCTCTGGGCTCATTTGTTGGAAGCGGGTTTTCAAGTGCTCTGGGCTCATTTTGTTGGAGCGGGTTTTCAAGTGCTCTGGGCTCATTTCGTTGGAAGCGGGTTTTCAAGTGCTCTGGGCTCATTTCGTTGAGCGGGTTTTCAAGTGCTCTGGGCTCATTTCGTTGGAAGCGGGTTTTCAAGTGCTCTGGGCTCATTTCGTTTGGAAGCGGGTTTTCAAGTGCTCTGGGCTCATTTTGTTGGAAGCGGGTTTTCAAGTGCTCTGGGCTCATTCGTTTGGAAGCGGGTTTTCAAGTGCTCTGGGCTCATTTTGTTGGAAGCGGGTTTTCAAGTGCTCTGGGCTCATTTCGTTGGAGCGGGTTTTCAAGTGCTCTGGGCTCATTTCGATTTGAAGCGGGTTTTCAAGTGCTCTGGGCTCATTTGTTGGAAGCGGGTTTTCAAGTGCTCTGGGCTCATTTCGTTGGAAGCGGTTTTCAAGTGCTCTGGGCTCATTTCGTTGGAAGCGGGTTTTCAAGTGCTCTGGGCTCATTTGTTGGAAGCGGGTTTTCAAGTGCTCTGGGCTCATTCGTTTGAAGCGGGTTTTCAAGTGCTCTGGGCTCATTTGTTGGAAGCGGGTTTTCAAGTGCTCTGGGCTCATTTCTTTGGAAGCGGGTTTTCAAGTGCTCTGGGCTCATTTTTGGAAGCGGGTTTTCAAGTGCTCTGGGCTCATTTTGTTGGAAGCGGGTTTTCAAGTGCTCTGGGCTCATTTTGTTGAAGCGGTTTTTCAAGTGCTCTGGGCTCATTTCGTTGAAGCGGGTTTTCAAGTGCTCTGGGCTCATTCGTTGGAAGCGGGTTTTCAAGTGCTCTGGGCTCATTTTGTTGGAAGCGGGTTTTCAAGTGCTCTGGGCTCATTTTGTTGGAAGGCGGGTTTTCAAGTGCTCTGGGCTCATTTCGTTGGAAGCGGGTTTTCAAGTGCTCTGGGCTCATTTTGTTGGAAGCGGGTTTTCAAGTGCTCTGGGCTCATTTCGTTGGAAGCGGGTTTTCAAGTGCTCTGGGCTCATTTCGTTGGAAGCGGGTTTTCAAGTGCTCTGGGCTCATTTCGTTGGAAGCGGGTTTTCAAGTGCTCTGGGCTCATTTCGTTGGAAGCGGGTTTTCAAGTGCTCTGGGCTCATTTCGTTGGAAGCGGGTTTTCAAGTGCTCTGGGCTCATTTCGTTGGAAGCGGGTTTTCAAGTGCTCTGGGCTCATTTGTTGGAAGCGGGTTTTTCAAGTGCTCTGGGCTCTTTTCGTTGGAAGCGGGTTTTCAAGTGCTCTGGGCTCATTTCGTTGGAAGCGGGTTTTCAAGTGCTCTGGGCTCATTTCGTTGGAAGCGGGTTTTCAAGTGCTCTGGGCTCATTTCGTTGGAAGCGGGTTTTCAAGTGCTCTGGGCTCATTTCGTTGGAAGCGGGTTTTCAAGTGCTCTGGGGTCATTTCGTTGGAAGCGGGTTTTCAAGTGCTCTGGGCTCATTTTGTTGGAAGCGGGTTTTCAAGTGCTCTGGGCTCATTTTGTTGGAAGCGGGTTTTCAAGTGCTCTGGGCTCATTTCGTTGGAAGCGGGTTTCAAGTGCTCTGGGCTCATTTCGTTGGAAGCGGGTTTTCAAGTGCTCTGGGCTCATTTCGTTGGAAGCGGGTTTTCAAGTGCTCTGGGCTCATTTCGTTGGGCGGGTTTTCAAGTGCTCTGGGCTCATTTCGTTGGAAGCGGGTTTTCAAGTGCTCTGGGCTCATTTTGTTTTAGCGGGTTTTCAAGTGCTCTGGGCTCATTTCTTTGGAAGCGGGTTTTCAAGTGCTCTGGGCTCATTTGTTGGAAGCGGTTTTCAAGTGCTCTGGGCTCATTTTTTTTGGAAGCGGGTTTTCAAGTGCTCTGGGCTCATTTTGTTGGAAGCGGGTTTTCAAGTGCTCTGGGCTCATTTTGTTGGAAGCGGGTTTTCAAGTGCTCTGGGCTCATTTTTGGAAGCGGGTTTTCAAGTGCTCTGGGCTCATTTCGTTGGAAGCGGGTTTTCAAGTGCTCTGGGCTCATTTCGTTGGAAGCGGGTTTTCAAGTGCTCTGGGCTCATTTTGTTGGGCGGGTTTTCAAGTGCTCTGGGCTCATTTCGTTGGAAGCGGGTTTTCAAGTGCTCTGGGCTCATTTCTTTGGAAGCGCGGGTTTTCAAGTGCTCTGGGCTCATTTTTGTTGGAAAGCGGGTTTTCAAGTGCTCTGGGCTCATTTCTTTGGAAGCGGGTTTTCAAGTGCTCTGGGCTCATTTCGTTGGAAGCGGGTTTTCAAGTGCTCTGGGCTCATTTTGTTGGAAGCGGTTTTCAAGTGCTCTGGGCTCATTTTTTTGGAAGCGGTTTTCAAGTGCTCTGGGGCTCATTTTGTTGGAGGCGGGTTTTCAAGTGCTCTGGGCTCATTTCGTTGGAAGCGGGTTTTCAAGTGCTCTGGGCTCATTTCGTTGGAAGCGGGTTTTCAAGTGCTCTGGGCTCATTTCGTTGGAAGCGGGTTTTCAAGTGCTCTGGGCTCATTTCGTTGGAAGCGGGTTTTCAAGTGCTCTGGGCTCATTTCGTTGGAAGCGGGTTTTCAAGTGCTCTGGGCTCATTTTGTTGGAGGCGGTTTTCAAGTGCTCTGGGCTCATTTTGTTGGAAGCGGGTTTTCAAGTGCTCTGGGCTCATTTCATTGGAAGCGGGTTTTCAAGTGCTCTGGGCTCATTTGTTGGAAGCGGGTTTTCAAGTGCTCTGGGCTCATTTCGTTTGGAGGCGGTTTTCAAGTGCTCTGGGCTCATTTTGTTGGAAGCGGGTTTTCAAGTGCTCTGGGCTCATTTTCGTTGGAAGCGGGTTTTCAAGTGCTCTGGGCTCATTTCGTTGGAAGCGGGTTTTCAAGTGCTCTGGGCTCATTTCGTTGGAAGCGGGTTTTCAAGTGCTCTGGACTCATTTCGTTGGAAGCGGGTTTTCAAGTGCTCTGGGCTCATTTCGTTGGAAGCGGGTTTTCAAGTGCTCTGGGCTCATTTCTTTGGAAGCGGTTTTCAAGTGCTCTGGGCTCATTTCGTTGGAAGCGGGTTTTCAAGTGCTCTGGGCTCATTTTGTTGGAAGCGGGTTTTCAAGTGCTCTGGGCTCATTTGTTGGAAGCGGGTTTTCAAGTGCTCTGGGCTCATTTCGTTGGAAGCGGGTTTTCAAGTGCTCTGGGCTCATTTTGTTGGAAGCAGGTTTTTCAAGTGCTCTGGGCTCATTTGTTTGGAAGCGGGTTTTCAAGTGCTCTGGGCTCATTTGTTTGAAGCGGGTTTTCAAGTGCTCTGGGCTCATTTTGTTGGAAGCGGGTTTTCAAGTGCTCTGGGGTCATTCGTTGGAAGGCGGGTTTTCAAGTGCTCTGGGCTCATTTCGTTGGAAGCGGGTTTTCAAGTGCTCTGGGCTCATTTTGTTGGAAGCGGGTTTTCAAGTGCTCTGGGCTCATTTCGTTTGGAAGCGGGTTTTCAAGTGCTCTGGGCTCATTTCGTTGGAAGGCGGGTTTTCAAGTGCTCTGGGCTCATTTCGTTGGAAGCGGGTTTTCAAGTGCTCTGGGGCTCATTTGTTTGGAAGCGGGTTTTCAAGTGCTCTGGGCTCATTTGTTGGAAGCGGGTTTTCAAGTGCTCTGGGCTCATTTTGTTGGAAGCGGGTTTTCAAGTGCTCTGGGCTCATTTCGTTGGAAGCGGGTTTTCAAGTGCTCTGGGCTCATTTCGTTGGAAGCGGGTTTTCAAGTGCTCTGGGCTCATTTTGTTGGAAGCGGGTTTTCAAGTGCTCTGGGCTCATTTTGATTTGGGCGGGTTTTCAAGTGCTCTCTGGGCTCATTTCGTTGGAAGCGGGTTTTCAAGTGCTCTGGGCTCATTTTGTTGGAAGCGGGTTTTCAAGTGCTCTGGGCTCATTTCGTTGGAAGCGGGTTTTCAAGTGCTCTGGGCTCATTTCGTTGGAAGCGGTTTTCAAGTGCTCTGGGTCATTTCGTTTGGAGCGGGTTTTCAAGTGCTCTGGGCTCATTTCTTTGGAAGCGGGTTTTCAAGTGCTCTGGGCTCATTTCGTTGGAAGCGGGTTTTCAAGTGCTCTGGGCTCATTTCGTTGGAAGCGGGTTTTCAAGTGCTCTGGGCTCATTTCGTTGGAAGCGGGTTTTCAAGTGCTCTGGGCTCATTTCGTTGGAGGCGGGTTTTCAAGTGCTCTGGGCTCATTTCGTTGGAAGCGGGTTTTCAAGTGCTCTGGGCTCATTTCGTTGGAAGCGTTTTCAAGTGCTCTGGGCTCATTTCGTTTGGAGCGGGTTTTCAAGTGCTCTGGGCTCATTTCGTTGGAAGCGGGTTTTCAAGTGCTCTGGGCTCATTTGTTGGAAGCGGGTTTTCAAGTGCTCTGGGCTCATTTCGTTGGAAGCGGGTTTTCAAGTGCTCTGGACTCATTTTGTTGGAAGCGGGTTTTCAAGTGCTCTGGGCTCATTTCGTTGGAAGCGGGTTTTCAAGTGCTCTGGGCTCATTTCGTTGGAAGCGGGTTTTCAAGTGCTCTGGGCTCATTTCGTTGGAAGCGGGTTTTCAAGTGCTCTGGGCTCATTTCGTTGGAAGCGGGTTTTCAAGTGCTCTGGGCTCATTTCGTTGGAAGCGGGTTTTCAAGTGCTCTGGGCTCATTTCGTTTGAAGCGGGTTTTCAAGTGCTCTGGGCTCATTTTGTTGGAAGCGGGTTTTCAAGTGCTCTGGGCTCATTTCGTTGGAAGCGGGTTTTCAAGTGCTCTGGGCTCATTTCGTTGGAAGCGGTTTTCAAGTGCTCTGGGCTCATTTTGTTGGAAGCGGGTTTTCAAGTGCTCTGGGCTCATTTCGTTGGAAGCGGGTTTTCAAGTGCTCTGGGCTCATTTCGTTGGAAGCGGGTTTTCAAATGCTCTGGCATTCATTTTGTTGGAAGCGGGTTTTCAAGTGCTCTGGGCTCATTTGTTGGAGCGGGTTTTTCAAGTGCTCTGGGCTCATTTTGTTGGAAGCGGGTTTTCAAGTGCTCTGGGGTCATTTCGTTGGAAGCGGGTTTTCAAGTGCTCTGGGCTCATTTCGTTGGAAGCGGGTTTTCAAGTGCTCTGGGCTCATTTTGTTGGAAGCGGGTTTTTCAAGTGCTCTGGGCTCATTTTTGTTGGAGAGCGGGTTTTCAAGTGCTCTGGGCTCATTTGTTGGAAGCGGGTTTTCAAGTGCTCTGGGCTCATTTTGTTGGAAGCGGGTTTTCAAGTGCTCTGGGCTCATTTCGTTGGAAGCGGGTTTTCAAGTGCTCTGGGCTCATTTTGTTGGAAGCGGTTTTCAAGTGCTCTGGGCTCATTTTGTTGGAAGCGGGTTTTCAAGTGCTCTGGGCTCATTTGTTGGAAGCGGGTTTTCAAGTGCTCTGGGCTCATTTCGTTGGAAGCGGGTTTTCAAGTGCTCTGGGCTCATTTCGTTTGGAAGCGGGTTTTCAAGTGCTCTGGGCTCATTTCGTTGGAAGCGGGTTTTCAAGTGCTCTGGGCTCATTTCGTTGGAAGCGGGTTTTCAAGTGCTCTGGGCTCATTTCGTTGGAAGCGGGTTTTCAAGTGCTCTGGGCTCATTTTGTTGGAAGCGGGTTTTCAAGTGCTCTGGGCTCATTTCGTTAGGCGGGTTTTCAAGTGCTCTGGGCTCATTTCGTTGGAAAGCGGGGTTTTCAAGTGCTCTGGGCTCATTTCGTTGGAAGCGGGTTTTCAAGTGCTCTGGGCTCATTTTCGTTGGAAGCGGGTTTTTCAAGTGCTCTGGGCTCATTTCGTTTGGAAGCGGGTTTTCAAGTGCTCTGGGCTCATTTCGTTGGAAGCGGGTTTTCAAGTGCTCTGGGCTCATTTCGTTGGAAGCGGGTTTTCAAGTGCTCTGGGCTCATTTCGTTGGAAGCGGGTTTTCAAGTGCTCTGGGCTCATTTCGTTGGAAGCGGTTTTCAAGTGCTCTGGGCTCATTTCGTTGGAAAGCGGGTTTTCAAGTGCTCTGGGCTCATTTTGTTGGGCGGGTTTTCAAGTGCTCTGGGCTCATTTCGTTGGAAGCGGGTTTTCAAGTGCTCTGGGCTCATTTCGTTGGAAAGCGGGTTTTCAAGTGCTCTGGGCTCATTTCGTTGGAAGCGGGTTTTCAAGTGCTCTGGGCTCATTTCGTTGGAAGCGGGTTTTCAAGTGCTCTGGGCTCATTTCGTTGGAAGCGGGTTTTCAAGTGCTCTGGGCTCATTTCGTTGGAAGCGGGTTTTCAAGTGCTCTGGGCTCATTTCGTTGGAAGCGGTTTTCAAGTGCTCTGGCTCATTTGTTGGAAGCGGGTTTTCAAGTGCTCTGGGCTCATTTCGTTGGAAGCGGGTTTTCAAGTGCTCTGGGCTCATTTCGTTGGAAGCGGGTTTTCAAGTGCTCTGGGCTCATTTCGTTGGAAGCGGGTTTTCAAGTGCTCTGGGCTCATTTCGTTGGAAGCGGGTTTTCAAGTGCTCTGGGCTCATTTCGTTGGAAGCGGGTTTTCAAGTGCTCTGGGCTCATTTCGTTGGAAGCGGGTTTTCAAGTGCTCTGGGCTCATTTCGTTGGAAGCGGGTTTTCAAGTGCTCTGGGCTCATTTCTTTGGAAGCGGGTTTTCAAGTGCTCTGGGCTCATTTCGTTGGAAGCGGGTTTTCAAGTGCTCTGGGCTCATTTCGTTTAGGCGGGTTTTCAAGTGCTCTGGGCTCATTTCGTTGGAAGCGGGTTTTCAAGTGCTCTGGGCTCATTTTGTTTGAAGCGGGTTTTCAAGTGCTCTGGGCTCATTTCGTTGGAGGCGGGTTTTCAAGTGCTCTGGGCTCATTTGTTGGAAGCGGTTTTCAAGTGCTCTGGGCTCATTTTGTTGGAAGCGGGTTTTCAAGTGCTCTGGGCTCATTTTGTTGGAGGCGGGTTTTCAAGTGCTCTGGGCTCATTTTGTTGGAAGCGGGTTTTCAAGTGCTCTGGGCTCATTTCGTTTGAAGCGGGTTTTCAAGTGCTCTGGGCTCATTTTCTTTGGAAGCGGGTTTTCAAGTGCTCTGGGCTCATTTCGTTGAAGCGGGTTTTCAAGTGCTCTGGGCTCATTTCGTTTGAAGCGGGTTTTCAAGTGCTCTGGGCTCATTTTGTTGGAAGCGGGTTTTCAAGTGCTCTGGGCTCATTTCGTTGGAAGCGGGTTTTCAAGTGCTCTGGGCTCTCATTTGTTTGGAGCGGGTTTTCAAGTGCTCTGGGCTCATTTCGTTGGGCGGGTTTTCAAGTGCTCTGGGCTCATTTCGTTGGAAGCGGGTTTTCAAGTGCTCTGGGCTCATTTGTTGGAAGCGGGTTTTCAAGTGCTCTGGGCTCATTTTGTTGGAAGCGGGTTTCAAGTGCTCTGGGCTCATTTCGTTGGGCGCGGGTTTCAAGTGCTCTGGGCTCATTTTGTTGGAAGCGGTTTTCAAGTGCTCTGGGCTCATTTCGTTGGAAGCGGGTTTTCAAGTGCTCTGGGCTCATTTTGTTGGAAGCGGGTTTTCAAGTGCTCTGGGCTCATTTCGTTTGGAAGCGGGTTTTCAAGTGCTCTGGGCTCATTTCGTTGGAAGCGGGTTTTCAAGTGCTCTGGGCTCATTTCTTTGGAAGCGGGTTTTCAAGTGCTCTGGGCTCATTTCTTTGGAAGCAGGTTTTCAAGTGCTCTGGGCTCATTTCGTTGGAAGCGGGTTTTCAAGTGCTCTGGGCTCATTTTGTTGGAAGCGGGTTTTCAAGTGCTCTGGGCTCATTTTGTTGGAAGCGGGTTTTCAAGTGCTCTGGGCTCATTTCGTTGGAAGCGGGTTTTCAAGTGCTCTGGGCTCATTTCGTTGGAAGCGGGTTTTCAAGTGCTCTGGGCTCATTTTGTTGGAAGCGGGTTTTCAAGTGCTCTGGGCTCATTTCGTTGGAAGCGGGTTTCAAGTGCTCTGGGCTCATTTTGTTGGAAGCGGGTTTTCAAGTGCTCTGGGCTCATTTCGTTGGAAGCGGGTTTTCAAGTGCTCTGGGCTCATTTGATTTGGAAGCGGGTTTTCAAGTGCTCTGGGCTCATTTCGTTGGAAGCGGGTTTTCAAGTGCTCTGGGCTCATTTGTTTGAAGCGGGTTTTCAAGTGCTCTGGGCTCATTTCGTTGGAAGCGGGTTTTCAAGTGCTCTGGGCTCATTTCGTTGGAAGCGGTTTTCAAGTGCTCTGGGCTCATTTCGTTGGAAGCGGGTTTTCAAGTGCTCTGGGCTCATTTTGTTGGAAGCGGGTTTTCAAGTGCTCTGGGCTCATTTCGTTGGAAGCGGGTTTTCAAGTGCTCTGGGCTCATTTCGTTGGAAGCGGGTTTTCAAGTGCTCTGGGCTCATTTTGTTGGAAGCGGGTTTTCAAGTGCTCTGGGCTCATTTCGTTGGAAGCAAGTTTTTAAATGCTCTGGGCTCATTTCGTTGGAAGCGGGTTTTCAAGTGCTCTGGGCTCATTTTCGTTGGAAGCGGGTTTTCAAGTGCTCTGGGCTCATTTCGTTGGAAGCGGGTTTTCAAGTGCTCTGGGCTCATTTCGTTGGAAGCGGGTTTCAAGTGCTCTGGGCTCATTTCGTTGGAAGCGGGTTTTCAAGTGCTCTGGGCTCATTTCGTTGGAAGCGGGTTTTCAAGTGCGCTGGGCTCATTTGTTGGAAGCGGGTTTTCAAGTGCTCTGGGCTCATTTGTTGGAAGCGGGTTTTCAAGTGCTCTGGGCTCATTTCGTTGGAAGCGGGTTTTTTCAAGTGCTCTGGGCTCATTTCGTTGGAAGCGGGTTTTCAAGTGCTCTGGGCTCATTTCGTTTGGAGCGGGTTTTCAAGTGCTCTGGGCTCATTTCGTTTGGGCGGGTTTTCAAGTGCTCTGGGCTCATTTCGTTGGAAGCGGTTTTCAAGTGCTCTGGGCTCATTTCGTTGGAAGCGGGTTTTCAAGTGCTCTGGGCTCATTTCGTTGGAAGCGGGTTTTCAAGTGCTCTGGGCTCATTTCGTTGGAAGCGGGTTTTCAAGTGCTCTGGGCTCATTTCGTTGGGCGGGGTTTTCAAGTGCTCTGGGCTCATTTTGTTGGAAGCGGGTTTTCAAGTGCTCTGGGCTCATTTCGTTGGAAGCGGGTTTTCAAGTGCTCTGGGCTCATTTCGTTGGAGGCGGGTTTTCAAGTGCTCTGGGCTCATTTCGTTGGAAGCGGGTTTTCAAGTGCTCTGGGCTCATTTTGTTGGAAGCGGGTTTTCAAGTGCTCTGGGCTCATTTTGTTGGAAGCGGGTTTTCAAGTGCTCTGGGCTCATTTTGTTTGAGCGGGTTTTCAAGTGCTCTGGGCTCATTTCGTTGGAAGCGGGTTTTCAAGTGCTCTGGGCTCATTTCGTTGGAAGCGGGTTTTCAAGTGCTCTGGGCTCATTTCGTTGGAAGCGGGTTTTCAAGTGCTCTGGGCTCATTTCGTTGGAAGCGGGTTTTCAAGTGCTCTGGGCTCATTTTGTTGGAAGCGGGTTTTCAAGTGCTCTGGGCTCATTTCGTTGGAAGCGGGTTTTCAAGTGCTCTGGGCTCATTTTGTTGGAAGCGGGTTTTCAAGTGCTCTGGGCTCATTTCGTTGGAAGCGGGTTTTCAAGTGCTCTGGGCTCATTTCGTTGGGCGCGGTTTTCAAGTGCTCTGGGCTCATTTCGTTTTGAAGCGGGTTTTCAAGTGCTCTGGGCTCATTTCGTTGGAAGCGGGTTTTCAAGTGCTCTGGGCTCATTTCGTTGGAAGCGGTTTTCAAGTGCTCTGGGCTCATTTTGTTGGAAGCGGTTTTCAAGTGCTCTGGGCTCATTTCGTTGGAGGCGGGTTTTCAAGTGCTCTGGGCTCATTTGTTTGAAGCGGGTTTTCAAGTGCTCTGGGCTCATTTCGTTTGGAAGCGGGTTTTCAAGTGCTCTGGGCTCATTTCGTTGGAAGCGGGTTTTCAAGTGCTCTGGGCTCATTTCTTTGGAAGCGGTTTTCAAGTGCTCTGGGCTCATTTGTTGGAAGCGGGTTTTCAAGTGCTCTGGGCTCATTTCGTTGGAAGCGGGTTTTCAAGTGCTCTGGGCTCATTTCGTTGGAAGCGGGTTTTCAAGTGCTCTGGGCTCATTTGTTGGAAGCGGGTTTTCAAGTGCTCTGGGCTCATTTCGTTGGGCGGGTTTTCAAGTGCTCTGGGCTCATTTCGTTTGGAGCGGGTTTTCAAGTGCTCTGGGCTCATTTCGTTGGAAGCGGGTTTTCAAGTGCTCTGGGCTCATTTCGTTGGAAGCGGGTTTTCAAGTGCTCTGGGCTCATTTTGTTGGAAGCGGGTTTTCAAGTGCTCTGGGCTCATTTCGTTGGAAGCGGTTTTCAAGTGCTCTGGGCTCATTTGATTGGAAGCGGGTTTTCAAGTGCTCTGGGCTCATTTCGTTGGAAGCGGTTTTCAAGTGCTCTGGGGCTCATTTCGTTGGAAGCGGGTTTTCAAGTGCTCTGGGCTCATTTTGTTGGAAGCGGGTTTTCAAGTGCTCTGGGCTCATTTCGTTGTTGAAGCGGTTTTCAAGTGCTCTGGGCTCATTTTGTTGGAAGCGGGTTTTCAAGTGCTCTGGGCTCATTTCGTTGGAAGCGGGTTTTCAAGTGCTCTGGGCTCATTTCGTTGGAGCGGGTTTTCAAGTGCTCTGGGCTCATTTTGTTGGAAGCAGGTTTTCAAGTGCTCTGGGCTCATTTCGTTGGGCGGGTTTTCAAGTGCTCTGGGCTCATTTCTTTGGAAGCGGGTTTTTCAAGTGCTCTGGGCTCATTTCGTTTGGAAGCGGGTTTTCAAGTGCTCTGGGCTCATTTCTTTGGAAGCGGGTTTTCAAGTGCTCTGGGCTCATTTCGTTGGAAGCGGGTTTTTTAAGTGCTCTGGGCTCATTTCGTTTGGAAGCGGGTTTTCAAGTGCTCTGGGCTCATTTGTTTGGAGCGGGTTTTCAAGTGCTCTGGGCTCATTTTGTTGGAGGCGGGTTTTCAAGTGCTCTGGGCTCATTTCGTTTGGGCGGGTTTTCAAGTGCTCTGGGCTCATTTCGTTGGAAGCGGGTTTTCAAGTGCTCTGGGCTCATTTCGTTTGGAAGCGGTTTTCAAGTGCTCTGGGCTCATTTTGTTGGAAGCGGTTTTCAAGTGCTCTGGGCTCATTTCGTTTAGGCGGGTTTTCAAGTGCTCTGGGCTCATTTCGTTGGAAGCGGGTTTCAAGTGCTCTGGGCTCATTTTGTTGGAAGCGGGTTTTCAAGTGCTCTGGGCTCATTTCGTTGGAAGCGGGTTTTCAAGTGCTCTGGGCTCATTTGTTGGAAGCGGGTTTTCAAGTGCTCTGGGCTCATTTCGTTGGAAGCGGGTTTTCAAGTGCTCTGGGCTCATTTCGTTGGAAGCGGTTTTCAAGTGCTCTGGGCTCATTTCTTTGGAAGCGGTTTTCAAGTGCTCTGGGCTCATTTCGTTGGAAGCGGTTTTCAAGTGCTCTGGGCTCATTTCGTTGGAAGCGGGTTTTCAAGTGCTCTCTGGGCTCATTTGTTTAGGCGGGTTTTCAAGTGCTCTGGGCTCATTTCGTTGGAAGCGGGTTTTCAAGTGCTCTGGGCTCATTTCGTTGGAAGCGGGTTTTCAAGTGCTCTGGGCTCATTTTGTTGGAGCGGGTTTTCAAGTGCTCTGGGCTCATTTTGTTTGAAGCGGGTTTTCAAGTGCTCTGGGCTCATTTCTTTGGAAGCGGGTTTTCAAGTGCTCTGGGCTCATTTCTTTGGAAGCGGGTTTTCAAGTGCTCTGGGCTCATTTCGTTGGGCGGGTTTTCAAGTGCTCTGGGCTCATTTCGTTGGAAGCGGTTTTCAAGTGCTCTGGGCTCATTTCGTTGGAAGCGGGTTTTCAAGTGCTCTGGGCTCATTTCGTTGGGCGGGTTTTCAAGTTCTCTGGGCTCATTTTGTTTGGGCGGGTTTTCAAGTGCTCTGGGCTCATTTCGTTGGAAGCGGGTTTTCAAGTGCTCTGGGCTCATTTGATTGGAAGCGGTTTTCAAGTGCTCTGGGCTCATTTCGTTGGAAGCGGTTTTCAAGTGCTCTGGGCTCATTTCGTTGGAAGCGGGTTTTCAAGTGCTCTGGGCTCATTTTGTTGGAAGCGGGTTTTCAAGTGCTCTGGGCTCATTTCGTTTGAAGCGGGTTTTCAAGTGCTCTGGGCTCATTTCGTTGGAAGCGGGTTTTCAAGTGCTCTGGGCTCATTTCTTTGGAAGCGGGTTTTCAAGTGCTCTGGGCTCATTTCGTTGGAAGCGGGTTTTCAAGTGCTCTGGGCTCATTTCGTTGGAAGCGGGTTTTCAAGTGCTCTGGGGTCATTTTGTTGGAAGCGGGTTTTCAAGTGCTCTGGGCTCATTTCGTTGGAAGCGGGTTTTCAAGTGCTCTGGGGTCATTTCTTTGGAAGCGGGTTTTCAAGTGCTCTGGGCTCATTTCTTTGGAAGCGGGTTTTCAAGTGCTCTGGCTCATTTCGTTTAGGCGGGTTTTCAAGTGCTCTGGGGTCATTTCGTTTTGAAGCGGGTTTTCAAGTGCTCTGGGGTCATTTCGTTTGGAAGCGGGTTTTCAAGTGCTCTGGGCTCATTTCGTTAGCGGGTTTTCAAGTGCTCTGGGCTCATTTCTGGGCTCATTTTGTTGGGGCGGGTTTTCAAGTGCTCTGGACTCATTTTGTTGGAAGCGGGTTTTCAAGTGCTCTGGGCTCATTTCGTTTGAAGCGGGTTTTAAGTGCTCTGGCGTCATTTCGTTGGAAGGCGGG
>JAEOAE010002939.1:0-23127 GCA_036365155.1 Meriones psammophilus
CTGGCCCTGTCAGCCCTGGCCTGGCCTGGCCGCCCCCCTGGTCCTGGTTTTGACCCTGACCCTGGCCATGACCCCCTTGACCCTAAGCCTTGACCCCCCTAACCTAAACCTAACCTAACCTAACCATAGCCCTGGCTGGCCTAGCCCGCTAGCCCTGGCCTCCTACCCCCTATCCCCTAGACCCGCTGGCCCCCAAGCCCTAGCCACCTAGTCCTAGCCCTACACCTAGCCCCCTAGCACTGGCCCCCTAGCCTAGCCCTAGCCCCAGCCCTAGCCCCTAGCCCCTAGCCTCAGCCTAGCCCCTAACCCCTAGCCACAGCCCTATTCCCTATCCTTGGCCCCTAGCCCCCCTGGTCCCTAGCCACCTAGACCTGGCTCCTAGCACTGGCCCTAGCCCCTAGCCCTAGTCCTAGTAGTATCCCCAGCCCCTAGCCCCAGCCCCTAGCTCCCCAGCCCCTAGCCCCAGCCATAGCCTCCTAGCCCCCTAGCCCCTGGCCCTGGCCCTAGCCCGCTAGCTACAGCCCTAACCTCCAGCCCCAGCCCCAGACCCGCCCTGGCCCTAACCTGCCCTAGACACCTGGCCCTACCGCTAGGCAGGCCCTTGCCCTAGGCTCCTATCCTAGCCCTAACGCCCCTGGGCCTGGCCCCTAGTCCTAGCCCTAGTCCTGCCCTAGCAGCAAGAACCCTAGCCCCAGCCCTAGACCCCTAGCCTAAGCCCTGGCCCTAGCCCTAGCCTAGCCTGGCCCTAGCCCCTAGACTCCTAGCCTCAGCCCTAGCCCTGGCCCCAGGCCTATCCACCTGGACCCAGCCCTGGCCCCTGGCCCTGGCCTGGCCCCTGGTCCCCTAGCCCCCCTGGCCCCAGCCCCCTAGCCCAAGCCCTAGCCTCCTAGCCCTAGTCCTAGTCCTAGCCACAGCCCTAGCCCCTGGCCCCTAACCTGGGCCCTAGCCCTAGCCTTCTAGCCCCTAGCCCCATGGCCCAAGCCCTAGCCTCCTGGCCTCCCAGCCTAGCCCTGGCCCCTAGCCCTAACTCCAGCCTAGCCTCCAGCCTAGGGCCCAGCCCCAGCCCCAGCCCTAGCCCTAGCTCTAAAGCTAGCCCTGACCTGAACCTGACCTGACCTAACCTAACCCTAATTCTAACACCCTAACACTAGGCCTAACACTAACTAACTAACCATAACCTAACCTAACCTGATTTTAACCCCCTAACCTAACCTAACCCTAAACCCTAACAGTAACCTAAAGCCCCTAACATTAACAATGACCTGACCTGACCTGAACCTAAGCCTAAGCCTAGCCTGGAAGCCCCCTAACCCTAATTTTAAGCCTGGCCTAACCTAACCCTAACCTGGCCCCTGTTCCTAAATCTAGCCTAACTCCTAACCCCTAACCGGACCTAGCCTAATCCTAGCCCCAGCCCCAGCCCCAGCCTAACCCCAGCCTAACCCTAACCTAACCCTCTAACCTAATCCTAACTTGCTAACTCTAACCCTAACCATAACACTAACCTAAACCTAACCCCAAACCCTAACCCTAACCCCTAACCCTAACCCTAACCCTAACCCTAACCCTAACCCTCACCCTCTAACCTAACCTAACCCTCTAAACCTAACCTAAACCTAATCCTAACCCTAACCCTAACCTAACCGTAACCTTAACCATAACCTAACATTAATTCAAATTTAGAATTGGCTAAGGAGTTTCATAAAAGTTTTCATGTTACACCTGAGACATTGTGTCATTGATTTGACATAACTAGAAAAGAAGCTAGAGATGTTGTTACCCAATGTCAAAATTCTTGTCAGTTCTTACCTATGCCTCATGTTGGGATTAATCCCAGAGGAATCCGTCCACTACAAGTGTGGCAGATGGATGTTACTCACATTTCTTTTTTTGGTAAACTTCAATATTTGCATGTTTCTGTTGATACTTGCTCTGGAGTTGTGTTTGCTTCTCCCCTGACTGGAGAAAAGGCAGCCCATGTTATTCAACATTGCCTAGAGGCATGGAGTGCCTGGGGAAAGCCCAAAATTCTAAAAACTGAAAATGGGCCGGCCTATACTTCTCAAAAATTTGGACAGTTTTGTCATCCAATAAAAGTGACCCATCTAACGGGTCTCCCATATAACCCTCAAAGTCAGGGTATTATTAAACATGCTCACCGCACCCTAAAATCCTACTTAATAAAACAAAAGGGAGAGTCCAGGAGGCTCTGCCCTCAGTGCCACGACGAGTGTTTCCTTGGCACTCTTCACACTCAATTTTTTGAATTTGGAGAGTCAAGGCCATTCGGCGGCTGATCGCCACTGCTTAGGGCCTAATAGGACCAAGGAAATGGTCAAATGGAAGGATGTCTTAACTGGTCAATGTAAAGGCCCGGATCCTATCTTAATAAGATCCAGGGGAGCTGTCCTGTGTTTTCCCACAGGAAGAAAACAATCCATTCTGGGTACCGGAGCGCCTCACGCGAAAACTGGTGACAGCTGAAGATGATCTTTCAACAGATACACCTGCTACCACTTGAAGAGTCAAGGGCGGCTGGGATGACCACTAATTCTACTCCAGTGGATTCATCACCCACAGATGGATTATTACCCTTGGTTTCTTCTGCCTTTTCTTACTTTAAGATTGGGAGGGGTTTGGAATGTGTGGTGTAGCACTATGTTGTGGCTTAGTGTTTTTACTCTGGTTGTTCTGCAAACTCAATACCCAACATAAATGTGACTAGGTCGCGATCCCGCAAACACTTGTGGCCTTGAAACATGGATCATCGCCCAAATTTTGGTTATCCATGTTAAAAAATTAAAACAGACTGTGACACTCAGTCGATGCACCTCAGGGGTTTTACCCATTGCCCTGAGTCGATGAGTGATCCAAGTCAATGTTGCCTTTGCCTAAGCGGCTATGGTACCTAGATGGGAGGATGACAGCCCTTACACTCCCTGGAATTTTATTCCATTGCACGGGAATGGGTGTCACCTCCTTTTTTAATCTTCTCCCTTAGCCCCTGCACCCAGAGGACTTGTCTCCATTGCACCTGGTGGGGTAAGGAAGTAATCTAAAGCTCCTGATCGCTTACTTCCCAAAGAAGGATCTCGCTTGATCGAGCTTAGGGCTCTCTTGGGCCACGCTTATAGGCTTTAAGGCAGTTTTCATTTATTAAAACAAAAGGGGGATGTGGAGAGCTGAGACTCAGAGGCCACTAGGTGGCGCTGACATTTTGCCCTCAAAACTGTAAAAAAAAAAAAAAAAAAACCTCCAGTACGCATGCGCGGGTTGTGCAAATTGCGTAAGCCCTCTAAGCATGCTGGGCCCGAGTCATCAGGCGGGATAAAGAGTGAGCAGCCAATCAGGATATTGACACATCACTTAGGTGCGACCAAGGCTTATATAAACAGTGCCACTTTGGGCCCTGGCGCTGTCCTCCCTCTCGTCGTCCCCCTCTCCCCGCAGGGGGCTTGCCCGCCCTGGCTGCGGCCCGCAGGAGGCTGAGGTGTCAGTCGAACAATGTGCGCGCCGCCCACGCCCGCGAGGTGGCCGGGCCAGCTCTCCTCTCCTCCTTTCATTGATTGACTGTAATAAAGGCTTGTTGCAGAAGGACCCTTGTGCCTGCGTACGTTTCTGCCGGCGAGACGAATCACGACGCTTCCAACACCCTGACAGACCTGGCCCTGACCCTGACAGCCCTGGCCCTGGTCCTGACATCCCTGGCCCTGGCCCTGACAGCCCTGGCACTGGCCTGACAGCCCTGGCCATGGCCCTGACAGCCCTGGCCCTGGCCCTGACAGCCTTGGCCCTGATCCTGACAGCCCTGGCCGTGACAGCCCTGGCCGTGGCCCTGATAGCCCTGAGGGCTCTGGCACTGGCCCTTGCAGACCTGGCTCTGGCCCTGGCCCTTGACCCTTGACCCTAACCTTTAACCCCAAAACCCTAACCCCTAACCCTAACCATAACCCTGACAGCCCTGTCCCTGATCCTGACAGCACTGTCCCTGACCCTGACAGCCCTGGCCCTGACACTGACAGACCTGGCCCTGGCCCTGACAGCTCTGGCCCTGGCCCTGGCAGCCCTGTTCCTGGTCCTGGCAGTCCTGGCCTGGCCGGGGCCCTGGTCCTGGCTATGACCCTGACCTGGCCCAGACCCTTGACCCTAACCCTTGACACCCTAACCCTAACCTAACCCCTAACCCTAACCCTGGCCCTGGCCCCTAGCCCTACCCCCAGCCCAACCCCTTGCCTAGGCCCCTGGCCCAGCCCTAGCCCCTCGCCATAGCCTCCTAGGCCCTAGCCCCCTAGCCCCCCGAGCCCTAGCTCCCTATTACTAGCCCTAGTCCTAGCCCCCTAGCACTAGCCGCCTTCCCCAGCCCTAGACCCTAGTCCTGGCCCTATCCCCTAGGCGTGGCCCTGGCCTAGCCCCAGCCCTAGCCGCCCTAGCACCCTAGCCTCAGCCCCTAGCCCTAGCCTCCTAGCCGTAGCCCTCTAGCCCCAGACCTAGCCCCCTAGCCCTAGCCCTACTCCCCTAGTCCCCTAGCCCGCTAGCCCTAGCCCCCCTAGCCTAGCCCAGCCCAGTAGCCCTAGTCCTAGTCCTAGCCTAGCCCCAGTCCTGGCCCCAAGCTCCTAGCCCTAGCCCCTTAACCTTAGCCCCCTAGCTTCCTAGCCCCAGCCCTAGGCTCCTAGCCCCATAGCCCTACCTTTAGCCCCCCTAGCCCCCTAGGTCCAGCCCTAGCCTCCAACCCCAACCCCAGCCCCAGCCACAGCCCTAGCCCTAGCCCTAACCCTAACCCTGACTCTGACCTGACCTAACACTAACCGTAACACTAACCCCTAACCCTAACCCTAACCTAGCCTAACACTACCCCCCTAAACCTGGCCTAAACCTGGCCTAATGCCTGGCCTAAGCCTAACCTGACTTTAACCCCTAACCTAACCCTAACCTAAAGCCTAACCATAACCATAACCCCCTTACCCTGACCTGACCCTGACCCTAACCCTCACCTGACCTTGACCCTAACCTTAAGCCTAGCCTAACCCTAATCCCTAACCTAACCCTAACCCCTAATCCCTAACCTAACCTAACCCTAACCTAAACCCAAGCCCTGATCCTAACCTAACTCTAAACTCCTAACCTAAGCCTAAACCTAACCTAACCTAACCTTAGCCCCCCTAACCCTAACCTAAACCTAACCTAAGCCTAACCTAACCATGACTTTAACCCTAACCCTAACCTAACCCCTAACCCTAACCCTTACCCCAGCTAACCCTAAACCTAACCTGGCCCTGACCTGACCCCCGATCCTGACCCTGACCCTGACCCTAAACCAAGCCCTAACCCTAACCTCTAACCCTAACCCTAACCTAACCTTAACCCTAACCCCTAACCTAGGCCTAACCTCTTTTAACCCTAACCTAACCTGATTTTAACCTAACCTAACCCTAATCCTAACCCTAACCCTTACCCCAGCTAAGCCTAACCCTAACCTGACCTGACCTGGCCCGATCCTGACCTGACCTGACCCTAAACCAAACCCTAACCGTAACCCTCTGGCCTAACCCTAACCTAACCATCTAACCCTAAACCTAACCTAACCTAAGCGTAACCCTACCTAATCCTAACCCTAACGCTAACTTATTCCTAACAGGAAAAATTTTACCAACAAAGGAACATAAGCATAAAGCACTACTTTGTAAATTAAATCACATGTGTGTCACTCGCTCAATTAGGAATACAGGAAAACTGAAAAATGATATATCACACTGTACAGCACAGGAACAAATTTCCAACAGAAGAACAGAAACGCAAAGCAATACTTTGTAAAGTAGATCACATGTTTGTGGCTCAATCAATTAGGACTACAGGAAAACTGAAAAGTGATATATCGAACTTTACAGCAAAGAAACCATTTTTCATTGAAAGAACAGAAATGCAAAGCACAAATTTGTAAACTAATTCACGTATGTGTTGCTTGTTCAATTATTTTAACAGGAAAACTGAAAAGTGATATAACCCTAACCCTAACCGTAACCGTAACCCTAACCGTAACCGTAACCCTAACCCTAACCCAGTCACACTAACCCTAACCCTAATTCTAACCCTAACCCGTAACCCTAATCCTACCCCTAACCCTAACCTTAACCCTTACCATAACCCTAACTTGTTCCTAACATAAACAAGTTTCCAACTAAAGAATATAAACGCAAAGCACTAGTTTGTAAACTAAATCACATATGTGTCACTCACTCAATTAGGAGTACAGGAAAGCTGAAAAGTCATATATCGAACTTTACAGCAAAGAAATAAGTTTTCATCGAAAGAACAGAAAAACAAAGCACAACTTTGAAACTAATTCACATATGTGTTGCCTGTTCAATTATTATAACAGGAAAACTGAAAAGTTATATATCCCTAACCCTAACCCTAACCCCCTAACCCTAACCCTCACTCTAATCCTAACCCTAACCCTAACCCCTAACCCTAACCCTCCCACTTTAGAGCACAGAAAGTAGTTCCCAATGAAAGTACAGAAACGCAAAGCAAAACATTCGAAACTAAATCACATGTGTTTCGCCCGTTCAATTAGGAATACATGAAAACAGAAAAGTGATATCTCCCACTGTAGTGCATACAAACAAGTTTCCAAAAAAGAATAGAAAGGCAAAGCACAACTTTTTAAACTAAATCACATTTGTGTCGCCCGCTCAATTAGGAATACAGGAAAACTGAATAGTGATATCTCGCACTTTAGAGCACAGAAAGAAGTTTCCAATGAAAGAACAGAAACGCAAAGCACAACTTTGGTAACTAAATCACATGTCTGTCGCCAGTTCAATTAGGATTACATGAAAACTGAAAAATGATATCTCGCACTGTACCTCAAAGAAACAAGTTTCCAATGAAAGAACAGAAATGTAAAGCACAACTTTGTAAACTAATTAACATGTGTGTCGCCTGTACAATTAGGAATACGGGAAAACTGAAAAGTGATATCTCCCACTTTAAAGCACAGAAAGAAGTTTCCAATGAAACAACAGAAAGGCAAAGCACAACTTTGGAACCTAAATCACATGTGAGTCTCCCATTGACTTAGGAATACAGGAAAACTGAAAAGTGATATCTCGCACTGTACCTCACAGAAACAAGTTTCCCACAAAAGAACAGAAAGGAAAAGCACAACTTTGTAAACTAAGTAACATGTGTGTCGCCGGCACAATTAGGAATACAGTAAAACTGAAAAGTTATATCTCGCACTGTACCTCACAGAAACAAGTTTCCAATGAAAGAACAGAAATGTAAAGCACAACTTGTATGCTCAGTAACATGTGTATAGCCCTCTCAATTAGGAATACAGGAAAACTGAAATGTGATATCTCCACAGTAGTGCACAGAAACAAGTTTCCAACAAAAGAATAGAAAGGCAAAGCAAAACTTTGTAAACTAAGTCACATTTGTGTCGCCCGTTCCATTAGGAATACAGAAAAACTGAAACGTGAGATCTCCCACTTGAGAGCACAGAAAGAAATTTCCAACGAAAGTACAGAAATGTAAAGAACAACTTTGTAAACTAAATAACATGTGTTTCGCCTGCTCTATTAGGAATACAGGAAAACTGAAATGTGATATCTCCCACTTTAGAGCAGAGAAAGAAGTTTCCAATAAAAAACAGAAACGCAAAGCACAACTTTGGAAACTAAATCACATGTGTGTCACCCGTTCAATTAGGAATACAGGAAAACTGAGAAGTGATATCTCGCATTGTACCTCACAATAACAAGTTTTCAACAAAAGAACAGAAATGTAAAGCACAACTTTGTAAACTAGGCAACCTGTGTGTCCCCTGCACAATTAGGAATAAAAGAAAACTGAAAAGTGATATCTTCCACTTTAGAGCACAGAAAGAAGTTTGCAATGAATGAACAGAAAAGCAAAGCACAACATTGGAAACTAAATCACATGTGTGTCACCTGTTCAATTAGGAATCCAGGAAAACTGAAAAGTGATATCTCACATTTTACCTCAGAGAAAAAACTTTCCAATGAAAGAAAAGAAATATAAAGCACAACTTTGCAAACTACTTAACATGTGTGTCGCCCGCTCAATTAGGAATACAGGAAAACTGAAAAGTGATATCTCCCACTGTAGTGCACAGAAAGATGATTCCAAAAAAAGAACAGAAATGTAAATCACAAGTTTGTAAACTAAGTAACATGTATGTAGCCCGTTCAATTAGAAATACAAGGAAACTGAAAAGTGATATCTCCCACTGTAGTGCACAAAAAGAAGTTTCCAACAAAAGAATACAAATGTAAAGCACAATTTTGTAAACTAGGTAACATGTGTGTCGTCCGTTCAATTAGGAATACAGGAAAACTGAAAAGTGATATCTCCCACTTTAGAGCACAGAAAGAAATTTCCAATGAAAGAACATAAACACAAAGCAGAGCTTTGGAAAATAAATCACATGTGTGCCGCCCGTTCATTAGGAATACAGGAAAACCGAAAAGTGATATTTCGCACTGTACCTCACAGAAACAAGTTTCCCACAAAAGAACAGAAAGGCAAAGCACAACTTTGTAAACTAAGTAACATGTGTGTCGCCTGCACAATTAGGAATACAGTAAAACTGAAAAGTTATATCTCGCACTGTACCTCACAGAAACAAGTTTCCAATGAAAGAACAGAAATGTAAAGCACAACTTTGTATGATCAGTAACATGTGTATAGCCCTCTCAATTAGGAATAAAGGAAAACTGAAATGTGATATCTCCACAGTAGTGCACAGAAACAAGTTTCCAACAAAAGAATAGAAAGGCAAAGCAAAACTTTGTAAACTAAATCACATTTGTGTCGCCCATTCCATTAGGAATACAGAAAAACTGAAATGTGAGATCTCGCACTTGAGAGCACCGAAAGAAATTTCCAAAGAAAGTACAGAAATGTAAAGAACAACTTTGTAAACTAAGTAACCTGTGTGTCCCCTGCACAATTAGGAATAAAAGAAAACTGAAAAGTGATATCTTCCACTTTAGAGCACAGAAAGAAGTTTGAAATGAATGAACAGAAAAGCAAAGCACAACATTGGAAACTAAATCACATGTGTGTCACCTGTTCAATTAGGAATCAGGAAAACTGAAAGTGATATCTGCATTGTACCTCAGAGAAACAAGTTTCCAATGAAAGAAAAGAAATATGAAGCACAACTTTGCAAACTACTTAACATGTGTGTCGCCCGCTCAATTAGGAATACAGGAAAACTGAAAAGTGATATCTCCCACTGTAGTGCACAGAAAGATGATTCCAAAAAAAGAACAGAAATGTAAATCACAAGTTTGTAAACTAAGTAACATGTATGTAGCCCGTTCAATTAGAAATACAAGAAAACTGAAATGTGATATCTCCCACTCTAGTGAATAGAAACAAGTTTCCAACAAAGAATAGAAAGGCAAAGCACAGCGTTTTAATCTAAATCACATTTGTGTCGATCGCTCAAATAGGAAAACAGGAAAACTAAAAAGCGATATATCGAAATGTATGGCAAAGAAACAAGTTTTCATCGAAAGAACAAGCATAAAAGCACAACTTTGTAAACTAATTCACATATGGGTCCCCATTCAGTTATTATAACAGGAAAACTGAAAGTGATATATCACACTGTACAGCACAGAAACAAGTTTCCAACAGAAGAGCAGAAACGCAAAGCACTACTTTCTAAACTAAATCACATGTGTGTCGCTCACTCAATTAGGAATACAGGGAAAAAGAAAAGCGATATATGGAAATTATGGCAAAGAAACAAGTTTTCATCAAAAAGAACAGAAACGCAAAGCACAACTTTGTGAACTAATTCACATACGTGTCACCCGTTCAATTATCATAACAGGAAAACTGAAAAGTGATATATCGAACTGTACAGCACAGGAACAAGTTTCCATCGAAAGAACAGAAACGCAAAGCACAACTTTGTGAAATAATTCACATACGTGTCGCCTGTTCAATTTTTCTAACAGGAAAACTGAAAGTGATATATCACACTGTACAGCACAGAAACAAGTTTCCTACAGAAGATCAAAGCATAAAGCACTACTTTGTAAAGTAAATCACATGTGTGTCGCTCACTCAATTAGGAATACAGGGAAACTGAAAGCGGCTTCAAATATGCGGCAAAAAACAAGTTTTCATCGAAAGAACAGAAGCATAAAAGCACAACTTTGTAAACTAATTCACATTCGTTTAGCCTGTTCAATTCTTATAACAGGAAAACTGAAAGTGTTATAACCCTAACCTAACCTAAGCCCCTAACCTAAACCTAACCCTCATCCTAACCCTACCTAACCTAAACCTCACCTAACCTGACCTAACCTAACCCCAGCCTAACCTAACCTAACCTAACCTAACTTGTTCCTAAGGAAAGAACAGAAGCATAAAGCACTACTTTGTAAACTAAATCACATGTGTGCCACTCACTTAATTAGGAATACAGAAAAACTGAAAGTGATATAACGCACTGTACAACACAGGAACAAGTTCGAAAAAAAAGAACAGAAAAGCAAAGCACTACTTTTAAGCGAAACACATGTGTGTCGCTCGCTCAATTAGGAATACAGGAAAACTGAAAAGTGTTATCTGCACTGTAAGGCACAGAAACAAGTTTCCAGCGAAAGAACAGAAGCATAAAGCACAACTTTGTAAACTAATTCACACACGTGTAAGCCCCTTCAATTATTATAACAGGAAAACTGAAAGTGATATAACCTAACCTAATCCTAAGCCCTAGCCTAACCAAACCCTAACCTAACCTAACCCTAAGCCCTAACCCTAACCTAACCCTAACCCTAACCCTAACCTAACCGTAACCATAACCATAACCCCTAACCATAACTTGTCCTAACAGGAACAAATTTCCAGCGAGAAAGAACATAAGCATAAAGCACTACTTTGTAAACTAAATCAAATGTGTGCCACTCACTCAATTAGGAATACAGGAAAACTTAAAGGTGATATATCCAACTGTACAGCTCAGGAACAAGTTTCAGTCGAAAGAAAAAAAGCATAAAAAGCTAAACTTTGTAATACTAATTCACATACGTATCGCCCATTCAATTATTATAACAGGAAAACTGAAAGTGATATATCACACTCTACAGCACAGAAACAAGTTTCCAACAGAAGAACAGAAATGTAAAAAGCACTACTTTGTAAACTAAATCACATGTGTGTCGCTCGCTCAATTAGGAATACAGGAAAACTGAAAAGTGATATATCAGACTGTACAGCACAGGAACAAGTTTGCAGCGAAAGAACAGAAAGGAAAGCACTACTTTTAAAGGGAATAACATGTGTGTCGTTTGCTCAGTTAGGAATACAGGATAACTGAAAGTGCTATCTTGCACTGTATGGCACAGAAAAAACTTTCCATCGAAAGACCAGAAGCGAAAAGCACAACTTTGCAAACTATTTCACATACGTGTTGCCCTTTTAATTATTATTACAGGATAACTGAAAAGTGATATATCACACTGTACAGCACAGAAACAAGTTTCCAACAGAAGAACAAGCGCAAAGCACTAGTTTGTAAACTAATTCAGATCTGGGTCGCCTGTTCAATTATTATAACAGGTAAACTGAAAGGGATATAACCATAACCTAACCTAACCTAACCTAATCCTAACCTAACCTAACTCCTAACCTGACCTAAGCTAACCTAACCCTGCCTAGCCTAGCCTAGCCTAACCTAACCTAACCTAACCCCCCTAACCTGACCCTAACCTGACCTAAGCCTAACCTAACCCTAACCTAACCTAACACTAACCTAACCTAACTGTAACTCTAACCCATAACCTAAAGCTAACTTGTTCCTAACAAGAACAAGTTTCCAACAAATGAACAGAAAAGCACAGCACAACTTTATAAACTACAGTACCTGTGTTTCGCTCACTCAATTAGGAATACAGAAAAACTGAAAAGTGATATATCACACTGTACAGCACAGGAACAAGTTTCAAACAAAAGAACAGAAAAGCAAAGCACTACTTTGTAAACTAAATCACATTTGTGTCACTTGTAATTAGGAATACAGGAAAACTGAAAAGTGATATATCGAACTGTACATCAAAGAAACAAGTTTTCATCGAAAGAACAGAAATGCAAAGCACAACTTTTTAAACTAATTCACATACGTGTAGCCTGTTCAATTATTATAACAGGAAAACTGAAAAGTGACATAACCCTAACCTAACCTAACCCTAACCCCTAACAATAACTATAGCCTAACACTAACCCTAACCCCTAACCCTAACCTAACCATAACCTAACCTAGCCTAACCCTAACCCTACCTAACCAGAACCATAACCTAACTTGTTCCTAATAGGAACAAGATTGAACGAAGAACATAAAAGCGAGCACTACTTTGAAAACTAAATCACATGTGTGTCGCTTGCTCATTTAGGAATACTGGAAAACTGAAAAGTGATATAGCGCAATGTATAGCACAGGAACAAGTTTCAAAAGAATGAACAGAAAAGCAAAACACTCGTTGTAAACTAAATCATATGTGTGTCAATCGCTCAATTAGGGAATACAGGAAAAATGAAAAGTGATATATTGCACATTACAGCACAGGAATAAGTTTTGAGCAGAAAGAACAGATAAGCAAAGCAGTACTTTGTAAACTAAATCACATGTGTGTCTCTCGCTCAATATGGAATACAGGAAAACCGAAAAGAGATATATCGCACTGTAGAGCACAGGAACATGTTTGTATGAAAAGAACAAGCGTAAAGCACAACTTTGTAAACTAATTCACATACGTGTTGCCTGTTCAATTATTATAACATGAAAACTTAAAAGTGATAAAAACCCTAACCCTAACCATAACCTAACACTAACCCTACCCCCTAACACTAACACTAACCTAACCTAACCTAAGCGTAACTTGTTCCTACAAAGTACTACTTTGTAAATAAAATTACATGTGTGTCGCTCGCTCAATTAGGAATACAGGAAAACTGAAAGTGATATATCGCACTTTACAGCAGAGGAACAAGTTTGAAGAAAGAACAGAAAAGCAAAGCACTACATTGCAAACTAAATCACATGTGTGATGTTGGCTCAATTAAATACAGCAAAACTGAAAAGTGATATATCAAATTGTATGGCAAAAAACAATTTCCATCCAAGAACAGAAAGCATAAGCACAACTTTGTAGAACTAATTCACATGCGTGTCGCCTGTTCAATTATTATAACAGGAAAACTGAAAAGTGATATAACCCCTAACCTAACCCTAACCCCGTAACCTAACCTTAACCTAACCATAGCCTAACCTAACCCGTAACCCTAACCTAACCTAACCTAAACCAAACTTGTTCCAAACAGGAACAAGTTTCCAATAAAAAATATAAGCATAAACACTACTTTGTAAACTAAATCACATGTGTGTCACTCGCTCAATTAGGAATACAGGAAACCTGAAAGTGATATATCGCACTGTACAGCACAGGAACATGTTTTGAACAAAGAACAGAAAAGCAAAGAACAACTTTGTAAACTAATTCACATAACGTGTTGCCCGTTCAATTATTATAACAGGAAAACTAAAAAGTAATATATCACACTGTACAGCACAGAAATAAGTTTCCAACAGAAGAACAGAAGCATAAGCACTAATTTGTAAACTAAATCACATGTGTGTTTCTCGTTAAATTAGGAATACAGGAAAACTGAAAAGTGATATATCGCATTGTACAGCACAGAATCAAGTTTCAATCTAAAGAACAGTAGCATAAAAGCACAACTTAGTATACTAATTCACAAATGTGTCGCATGTTCAATTATTATAAAAGGAAAACTGAAAAGTGATATAACCCTCACCTAACCTAATCCTAATCCTAACCCTAACCATAACCCAAGTTTCCAACAAAAGAACATAAGCATAAAGCACTACATCGTAAACTAAGTCACATGTGTGTTGCTAGCTCAATCAGGAATACAGGAAAACTGAAAAGTGATATATCGCACTGTACAGCACAGGAAGAAGTTTCCAACGAAAGAACAGAAAAGCAAACCACTACTTTTAAATGGAATCACATGTGTGTTGCTTGCTCCACTAGGAATACAGGAAAACTGAAAGTGTTATCTCGCACTGTACTGCACAGAAACAAGTTTCCATCAAAGAACAGAAACACAAAGCACAACTTTGTAAACTAATTCACATATGTGTAGCCCTTTCAATTATTATAAAGGAAAACTGAAAAGTGATATAACCCTAACCTAACTCCTAACACTAACCCTAACGATAACCCAAAGCGCTAACCTAACCATAACCCTAACCCTATCCCTAACCCAAAAACCTAACCCTACACTAACCTAACCTAACCTTAACAATAAAGCTAACTTGTTCCTATCAGGAACAAGTTTCCCCTGAAAAGAACATAAATGCAAAGCACTACTTTGTAAACTAAATCACATGTGTATCACTTGCTCAATGAGGAATACAGGAAAACTGAAAAGTGATATATCGCGTTGTACAGCAAAGGAACAAGTTTTGAGCAAAAAAACAGAAAAGCAAAGCACTACATTTAAACAGAATCACATTTGTGTTGCTCGCTCAATTAGGAATACAAGAAAACTGAAAGTGTCATCTGCGCACTGTATGGCACAAAAGCACAGAAACAAGTTTCCATTGAAAGAACATGAAAAAGAACACGCGAAAGCTGGTGACAGCTGAAGATGATCTTTCAACAGATACACCTGCTACCACTTGAAGAGTCAAGTGCAGCGAGGATGAGCACTAATTCTACTCAAGTGGATTCATCGCCCACAGATGGCTTATTACCCTGGGTTTCTTCTGCCTTTTCTTACTTTAAGATTGGGTGGGGGTTGGAATTTTGGTGCAGCACTATGTTGTGGCTTAGTGTTTTTACTCTGGTTGTTCTGCAAACTCAATACCCAACATAAACGTGACTAGGTCGCGATCGCGCAAACTCTTGTGGCCATGGCAGCCCTTTCGGCCCTCTCCCTGGCCCTGGCCCTGGCAGCCCTGGGCCTGAACCTCGCCCTTGACCCTTGACCCTAACTTTTGACCCCCTAAACCTAACCACTAACTCTAACCCTAACCCTGACCCTAACCTAACCCTGACAGCCCTGACCCTGACCATGACAGCCCTGGCCCTGGCCTGACAGACCTGGCCTGGCCTGGCAACACTGGTACTGGTAATGGCAGCCCTGGCCCTGGCCCTGGCAGCACTGGTCCTGGCCCAGACCCTGACCCTCGCCTGACTCTTGACCCTAACCGCAACCCCCCCTAACCCTAACCCCTAAACCTAACCTGGCCTGGTCCCTAGCCGCAGCCCGCTAGCCCAGCCCCCCTTGACCTGGCCCCTAGACTTTGCCTAGCCCCTATCCTAGCCTCCTGGCCCCTGCCCCTTAGCACCCTTAGCACTGGCCCCTAGCCCTAGTCCTGGCCCCTTAGCACTAGCCCCCAGCCCCAGCCCTAGCCCCTAGACCTAGCCCTGGCCTCCTAGGCCTAGCCTAGCCCTAGATCCAGCCCTAGCCCCTAGCCCCTAGACCCTAACCCCCTACACACTCAGCCTGGCCTGGCCCCTAGCCCTATCCCCATAGCCCAGCCCTAGCCCCTAGCCTAGCCCTAGCCCTAGTCCCCTAACCCCCTGGCCTAGCCCCAGCCCTAGTCCTGGTCCTGCCCCCCTGGCCCCAGCCTAGCCTTCTGGCCTAAACCCCTAGCCCCTAGCCCAAGCCCTAGCCTCCCTGGCCCCCAGCCCCTAGCCCCCTAAGCTCCAGCCCAAGCCTCCAGCCCCAGCCCAGCCCTAGCCCTAGCCCTAGTTCTAGCCCTAACCCTAACCCTGAAACTGAACCTGACCTTGACCCTAACCTAACCTAACCCTAAAGCCTAACCCTAACCCTAACCTAACCATAACCTAACCTAACCTAACGCTAACCCCTAACCATAAGCCTAAGCCTAACCTCTGGCCTAACCCTATCCCTAAACCTAACCTAGCCCTAGTCCCTGGCCCAGAACTGGCCCCTGGCCTGGCCTCCTAGCCCCCAGCCCCTGGCCCACTTGGCCCTGGCCCCTGGCCCTAGTCCTAGCCCTAGCCCCAGCCCTAGCCCCCTAGCCTAGCCTTGGCCTCCTAGCCTAGCCTAGCCTAGCCCCAGCTCTGGCCCCCTAGCCCCCCTAGCCTCAGCCCTAGCCCTAGCCCCTTGTCATATCCCCTAGACCCAGCCTTGGCCCCCCAGCCCTAGCCTAGCACCCCTGGTCCCCTAGCCCCTAGCCTAGCCCCTAGCCTAGTCCCAGTCTTAGCCGCAGCCCTAGCCCCTAGCCCTAGCCTAGCCTTCTAGCCTAACCCTCAGCCCTTAGCCCAGGCCCTAGCCTCCTGGCCCCCTGGCCCAAGCCTGGCCTAGGCCCTGGCTCCAGCCCTGGGCTCCAGCCCCAGGCCCAGCCCCAGCCCTAGCCATAGCCCTGGTCTAACCCTAACCTGAACCTGGACCTGACCTTGGCCTAACCCTAACCTAACCCTAACACCATAAGCCTAACACTAACCCTAACCGCGGCCTAGGCCTAACCTAACACCTGGCCTAGCCTGGCCTGAATTTTTGGCTGGCCTAGCCTGGCCCTAACACTGGCCTAGCCCTAATTCTAACCCTGGCTCCTGGCCCTAAGCCTGGCTCTGGCCTGGCCTGGCCTAACCCTAACTGCCCAGGCCCCAGCCCTGACCTAAGCCCAGCCTAGCCTAACCGTGGCCTAACTATGGCCTCTGGCCTAACCCTAACCTCTAACCTAACCCTGGCCTAACACTAAGCCTAACACTAACCTTAAACCCCTAATCCTAACCCCCTAACCCTAACCCTAACCCTAACCCTCACCCTCTAACCCTAACCCTAACCCTCTAACCCTAACCTAACCTAATCCTATCCTAACTCTAAGCCTAACCCTCACCCTCTAACCTAACCTAACCCTCTAACCTAAACCTAACCCTAATCCTATCCCTAACTCTAACCTAACCTAACCCGTAACCCCCTAACCCAAACTCTAACCTAACCCGTAACCATAACATTAATTCAAATTTAGAATTGGCTAAGGGTTTCATAAAAGTTTTCATGTAACAGCTGAGTCATTGCGTCATCGATTTGACATAACTAGAAAAGGCGCTAGAGATATTGTTACCCAATGTCAAAATTGTTGTCAGTTCTTACCTATGCCTCATGTTGGGATTAATCCCAGAGGAATCTGTCCACTACAAGTGTGGCAGATGGATGTTACTCACATTTCATTTTTGGTAAACTTCAATATTTGCATGTTTCTGTTGATACTTGCCCTGGGTTGTGTTTGCTTCTCCTGACTGGAGAAAAGGCAGCCCATGTTATTCAACATTGCCTAGAGGCATGGAGTGCCTGGGGAAAGCCCAAAATTCTAAAAACTGCCAATGGGCGGCCTATACTTCTCAAAAATTTGGACAGTTTTGTCATCAATAAGCGTGACCCATCTAACTGGTCTCCCATATAACCCTCAAAGTCAGGTATTATTAAACATGCTCACCATGCGCTAAAATCCTACTTAATAAAACAAAGGGAGAGTCCAGGAGGCTCTGCCCTCAGTGCCACAGTGAGCGTTTCCTTGGCACTCTTCACACTCAATTTTTTGAATTTGGACAGTCAAGGCCATTCGACAGCTGATCTCCACTGCATAGGGCCTAATAGGCCCAAGGAAATGATCAAATGGAAGGATGTCTTAATTGGTAAATGGAAGGCCTGGATCCTATCTTAATAAGATCCAGGAAGCTGTCTGTGTTTTCCCACAGGAAGAAAACAATCCATTCTGGGTACCCGGGCGCCTCACCAAAGCTGGTTCCAGCTGAAGATGATCTTTCACAGATACACCTGCTACCACTTGAAGAGTCAAGGGCGGCGAGGATGACCACTAATTCTACTCTGAGTGGATTCATAGCCCACAGATGGCTTATTACCCTGGGTTTCTTCTGCCTTTTCTTACTTTAAGATTGGGTGGGAGTTGGAATGTTTGGTGCAACACTATGTTGTGGCTTAGTGTTTTTACTCTGGTTGTTCTGCAAACTCAATACCCAACATAAGCGTTACTAGGTCGCAATCACAAACACTTGTGGCCTTGAAACAAGGATCATCTCCCAAAATTTGGTTATCCATGTTAAAAAATTAAAACAGACTGTGACACTCAGTCGATGCACCTCAGGGTTTTACCCATTGCCCTGAGTCGATGAGTGATCCAAGTCAATGTTGCCTTTGCTTAGCGGCTATGGTACCTAGATGGGAGGATGACAGCCCTTGCACTCCCTGGAATTTTATTCCATTGCACGGGAATGGGTGTCACCTCCTTTTTAATCTTCTCCCTTAGCCCCTGCACCCAGAGGACTTGTCTCCATTGCACCTGGTGGGGGGGGAAGTAATCTAAAGCTCTTGATAAGCTTACTCCCCAAAGAAGGATCTCGCTTGATCGAGCTTAGGGCTCTCTTGTGCCCACGCTTATAGGCTTTAAGGCAGTTTTCATTTATTAAAACAAAGGGGATGTGGAGAGCTGAGACTCAGAGGCCACTAGGTGGCGCTGACATTTGCCCTCAAAACTGTAAAAAAAAAAAAACCCTCCAATAACGCATGCTCGGGTTTGCAAAGGTGCATAAGCACACTAAGCACGCTGGGCCCGAGTCATCAGGCGGGGTAAAGTGTGAGCAGCCAATCAGGGTATTGACACGTCACTTAGGTGAGACCAGGGCTTATATAAACAAGCGCCACTTCTGGGCCCTGGCGCTCTCCTCCTCTCCTCCTCCCCCTCTCCCTGCCTGGAGCTTGCCCGCCTGGCTGCGGCCCATGAAGCCATGGTTTCCTTTGGGCAATCTGGCGACACCTGCGCCCGCGAGATGGCCGAGCCTGCTCTCCTCTCCTCCTTTCTTCTATTGACTGTAATAAAGGCTTGTTGCGGAAGGACCCTTGTGCCCGCATGCGTTTCTGCCGGCCAGGCGAATCACGTGGCTTCCAACACACTGACAGCCCTGGCCTGGCCTGGCCTGACAGCCCTGGCCTGGCCTGACAGTCCTGGCCTGATCCTGACAGCCCTGGACCTGACTCTGACAGCCCCTGGCCCTGGCAGCCCTGGCCCTGTCCCTGATAACCCTGTGAGCCCTGGCCTGGCAGCCCTTGCGGCCCTATTCCTGGCTTCGCCTGGCCTGGCCTTGGCAGACATGGCCTGGCCTGGCCCTTGACCCTTGAACCTAACCTTTGACCCCTAACCTAACCCTAACACTGGCCCTAACCCTAACCTAGCGCTAACCCTGACAGCCTGACCCTGACCGCGACAGCACTGACCCTGATCCTGACAGCCCTGGCCTGACCCTGACAGCCCTGGCCCTGGCCTGACAGCCCTGGCCTGGCCTGGCAGACCTGGTCCTGACCCTGACCCTGACCCTGGCCTGACTCTTGGCGCTAACCCTTGACACCTAACCTAAACCTAACCCTAACCTAACCTGGCCCTGGCCCCTAGCCTGGCCTGCAACCCCTTGCCCTGGCCCCCTATCCCTAGCACTGGCCCCCCTAGCCCTAGCCTCTTATGCCCTAGACTCCTGGCCCCCCATTCCCTAACCCCTAGTCTTGGCCCTTGTCCTGGCCCCAAGCACTGGCCTATCCCCAGCCCAGGCACCTGGGCCTAGCCCTGGCCCTAGCCCCAGCCTGGCCCCAGCCCCCTAGCCTCAGCCCTATCCTAGCCAATTGGCCCTATCTCCTAGCCCCAGCCCTGGCCTCCTAGCCCTAGCACTAGTCCCTAGTCCCCTAGCCTTCTAGCCTAACCTGGCCCTGTCCTATCCACTGGCCCAGCCCTGGCCCCCTAGCCCTAGCCCCAGTCCATATGCCCTGGCTGGCCCCTAGCACTAGCCTGGCCCCTAACCCTGGTCCTGGTCCTGGCCCCAGCCCAGCCCCTGGCCCCCCTGGCCCTGGCCTCCTGGCCCTAGCCACCTAGCCCCCCTGGCCCCAGCCCTGGCCTCCTGGCCCCCTACCTGGCCCTAGCCCCTGGCCCCCTGCCCAGCCTTGGCCTCCAGCCCCAGCCCCAGCCTAGCCTAGGCCTAGCCCTAACCCTAACCTGACCATGACCCTGACCTGACCTAACCCAAACTCTGCTCTAACCCCCCTAACCTAACCCTAACCTAACCCTCTAACCTAACCCTAACCCTAACCTAAACCCTACCCTAACCTGACCCTAACCTGACAGCCCTGACACTGACTCTGACAGCACCAGGCTGCCCTGACAGCCCTGGCCTGACCCTGGCAGCCCTGGCCCTGGCCCTGAGGCCCTGGCCCTGGCCCTGGCAGCCCTGGCCATGGCCCTGGCGACCCCTGGCCCTGGCCTGGTGGCTCTGGTCCTGGCCTTGACCCGACCCTGGCCTGAACCTTGACCCTCAACTCTTGACCCAATAACCATTTCCCTAAGCCCTTGCCTAACCCTGGCCCTAGCCCCCTGGCCTTAGCCCCCTTGCCCCTAGGCCCTAGCCTAGCCCCCTGGCCTAGCCTCCTAGCACCCTAGCCTTCTGGCCCCCCTAGCCTGGCCTAGTCTAGCCCTAGCCCAAGCCTACTAGCACTAAGCCCCCAGCCTTGGACCCTGGCCCCAGGTCCTAGCCCCCTAGCCTAACCCTAACCTAGCCCCAGCCCTGGCCCACTGGCCCCCTAGCCTCGGCCTCTGGCCTAGCCCGTGGCCCCATCCCCCTAGCCACAGCCTGGCCCACGAGCTCTGGCTAGCCTAGCCATAGTCTAGCCTGGCCCCCTAGCCCCCCAGCTCCAGCCTAGCCTCCAGCCCCAGCCCAGCCCTAGCCTAGCCCTAGCCTAGCCTAACCTAAGCCTGACCCCTGACCTGACCTGAGGCCTGACCCTGGCTCTAACAACAGCCCCTAACACTAACCTAACACTCTGGCCTCTAGCCTAGACCTAACCTAACCTAACATTGGCAATAACTAAGCCTAGCACTAACCCAACCCCTCATCCTAGCCTAGCCTAGCCTGGCCTGGCCTAAACCTCTTTCCTCAACCCTACCCTGGCCTGGCCTAACCTGTCCCTAAGCCCTGGCCCCTAGCCTAGCCTAACCATGAGCTTTAACTCCTGGCCTAGCCTGGCCTAACCTAACCTAACCTAACCCTCCTAACTTGTAACCTGACCCTGACCCCGATCCTGGCCTGACACTGACACCTGGCCTGGCCTAGCCTAAACACAACCTGGCCCCCTGGCCTAACCTAACCTAAGTCTAACCTAACCATCTAAGCCTAACCTCGTCTAACCTAACACTAACCCTAACCTAACCATCTAACCTAACCTTAACTAACCTAAACCTAACGTAAGCCCTAACTAACCTAACCTAACCTAACCCTAACCTAACCCTAAGCCTAACTTATTACTAACAGGAAAAATTTTCCGAAGAAGGAACATAACATAAAGCACTTTACCTTTGTAAGCTAAATCACATGTGTGTCACTCGCTCAATTAGGAATACAGGAAAACTGAAAGTGATATATCACCTCTACAGCACAGGAACAAATTTCCAACAGAAGAACAAGCATAAAAGCAATGCTTTGTAAACTGGATCACATTTTTTTGTGGCTCGCTCAGTTTGGACTACAGGAAAACTGAAAAGTGATATGTCGAACTTTACAGCAAAAAACAATTTTTATGGAAAGAACAAGCATAAAACACAACTTTGTAAACTAATTCACATATGTGTCGCTTGTTCAATTATTTTAACAGGAAGGCTGAAAAGTGATATAATCCTAACCTAACCTAACACTAGCCCTACCCTGGCCCTAATCCTAACCTATTCTTTAACCCTACCCCCTAACCTAGCCTAACCTAACCCTAACCCGCCAACCATGTGACCTAAACCTAACCCTCTAACCTAACCCTAACCTAACAAGGACCCCTAACTCCTAAGCCTAACCTAACCTGACAGCCCTGCCAGCCCTGACCCTGACTCTGACAGCAGCACTGAGCTGACCCTGACAGCGCTGGCCTGACCCTGACAGCCCCTGGCCCTGGCCTGGCCTGACAGCCCTGGCCCTGGCCCTGGCAGCCCTGGCCCCTGGCCTGGCAGCCTTGGTCCTGGCCTTGACCTCGGCCCCTGGCCTGGCGGCTTGACCCTAACCCTTGACCCCCTAACCCACTAACAGTAACCCCCTTGCCTAACCTGGCCTGGCCGCTAGCCTTGGCCCCCTTGCCCTGGCTGGCCCTTGCCTAGAACCCTGGCCTAGCCTCCCTGGCCCCCTAGCCTTCTGGCTCCCCTGGCCCTAGCCCCTAGTCCTGGCCTAGTCCTGGCCCCTAGCAGTGCCCCCTAGCCCCAGCCATAGCCACCTGGCCCCCTAGCCTAGCCCTAGCCCCTAGGCCCCTTTCTCCAGCTCTGGCCTCCAGGTCCAGCCCAGCCTCAGCCTGGCCCTAGCCCTGGCCGTACCCTAAACCTGACCCTGACCCTGACCCTTACTCTAGCCTAACCCCTAACCCTAACCTTGCCCCCTAACCCTAACCTTAACCCCTAGCCTGACCCCCTAACCTAACCCTAACCTAACCTAACCTAACCCCTAGCCTAGCCTAACCATGACTTTTCTCTAGCCATAGCCTAAACCTAACCCCTAACCTAGCCCTAACCCCTACCTCGCCCTAACCATGAAACCTACTCCTAACCTAACCTAACCTAACCTAACCTAACCCCTAACCCCCTAACACAAGCCCTGACCTGAGGCCCCGATCCTGACCCTGACCTGACTCCTAACACTAACCTAATATTAGCCTAACCCTCTCAGCCTAACCTAACCTAACCTAATCCTAACCATCTAAACCTAACCTAACCCTAAGCGTGACCCTACCTAACCTAACCTAACCTAACCATAGCGCTAACTTATTCCTAACAGGAAAAATTTTCCAGAAGGAACATAAGCGCAAAGCACTGCTTTGTAAACTTCGTCACATGTGTGTGTCACTCGCTCAATTAGGAATACAGGGAAAACTGAAAGAGTGATATATCACTGTACAGCACAGGAACAAATTTTCCAACAGAAGAACAGAAAGCATAAAGCAATGCTTTATAAACTGGATCACATTTTTGTGGCTCTCTCAATTTGGACTACAGGA
>JAEOAE010000446.1:0-43049 GCA_036365155.1 Meriones psammophilus
ATCTGTGGAGATGTTACATAATGTGTTATTTTAGTTTGTTTATATGGTGGGTTATAACAATTGATTTTCATGTGTTGAACCATCCTGGCATCTATGAGATAAAACCTATTTTATCATGTTGGATGGCATTTTTGATGTGTTCTTGGATTCAGTTTTAGAGCACACTTTCCTTCTTTCTTTCTTTCTTTCTTTCTTTCTTTCTTTCTTTCTTTCTTTCTTTCTTTCTTTCTTTCTTTCTTCTTCCTTCCTTCCTTCCTTCCTTCCTTCCTTCCTTCCTTCCTTCCTCCCTCCCTCCCTCCCTCCTCCTTCCTCCCTCCTTCCTTCCCCTCCTTCCTTCCTTCCTTCCTTCCTTCCTTCTTCTTCTTCTTCTTCCTGTTATTATTATTTACAATTTTTCACTTTGTATCTCAGTTGTAGCCACCTCCCTCATCTCCTCCAATTCCCACCCTTCCTCAATCTTTCTCCTCTATCCCTCTTCCCCAGTCCAGTGGTAGGGGAAGTCCTCCTATCTTCCTGTTTAAAACCCTAGCCTATCAGGTCCCATCAGGATTGTCTGATCCTCTTTATCTGTGGGCTGGTTAGGTCTAAACACCAGGGAGGAATGATCAAGGATCAGGCAACCGAGTTCATGTCAGAGACTCTCTGTTCTCCCCTTACTGTGGGAGACGAGCTGTGTATGGGCTACATCTGAGCAGGAGGGTCTGCATGATTTCTATGCATGGTCTTCAGTTGATGCATCAGGCTCTGCAGTACTTCAGGGCCCAAGTTTTTTTTGTTGTTTGTTTTCTGTTTTGTTGGTATCTGTGGCTCCTGTTCCCTCTGGGTCCTTCCATATCCCCCTTCTTCCATAAGACTCCCTGCACTCTAAACAAAGTTTGGCTGTGACCCTCAGTATCTGTTTCTATCCCCCTTTGGATGGAGTCTTTTAGAGGACACCTGAGGTAGGCTCCTATCCTGTTCCCTCTCTTCTACTGCTTCTAGTGTCTGTTCTGTTTTCCCTTCTGAATGAGAATGAAGCATCTTTCCTAGGGTCCTCTTTATTTTTAGCTTCTTTAGGTCTGTAGATTTTAGTATAAATTTTAGTATAAACATCCAATATTATATGGCTAATATCCACTTATAAGTGAGTATATATCATTCATGTCTTTCAGCTTCTTGGCTCCTTCATTCTGGAGATCTTTTCTAGTCCATCCACTTGCCTGCAAATATCATGATTTCCTTGTTTTTAATTATTGAGTAGTATTCCATTGTGTACCACAGTTTCTTTATCCACTCTTGGGTTGAGGGACATCTAGGTTGTTTCCAGATTCTGGCTATTATGAATACAGTTTCTATGAATATAGTTGAGCAAATGTCCTTGTTGTATGGCTGAACATTTTTGGGGTATATGCCCAGGAGTGGTATAACTGGGTATTGAGGTATACTATTCTTTTTTTTTTTGAGAAACTGCCAGAATGATTTCCAAAGTGGTTGTACAAGTTTACAGTCCCACCTGCAGTGGAGGAATGTTCCCCTATCTCCATGTCCTCTCCAGCATGTGTTGTCACTTGAGTTTTTGATCTTAGCCATTCTGATACATGTGAGGTGGAATCTCAGTGTTGTTTTGATTTGTATTTCCCTGATGTCTAAGGACATTAAGCATTTCTTTAAGTGTTTCTTCCCATTTGACTTTCCTCTGTTGAAAATTCTGTTTAGCCCCTTTCCCCATTTTAAAATTGGATTACTTGGTTTGTTGGTGTGTAATTTCTTGAGTTCATTATCTATTCTGGATATTAGCCCTCTGACAGTTGTAGGTTGGTGAAGATTTTTTTGTGAGCCTGTAGGCTTCCATTTTGTACTGTTGATCATGTCCTTTGCTTTACAAAAGCTTTTTAGTTTCATGAGGTCCCATTTATTGATTGTTGAACTTAGAGCCTGACCTCTTTTATTCTATTTATGAAGTTATCTTCCATGGCCAGTGCATTCATGGCTCTTCCCTACCTTTTCTTCTAACAGATTTAGTGTATCTGGTTTTATGTTGAGGTCTTTGATCCACTTGGACTTTAGCCAAGGGTGATAAGTATGGATCTATTTGCATTTTTCTACATGTATACATCCAGTTAGACCAGAATCATTTGTTAGAGAAGCTGTCTCTTTTCCTTTGTATGGTTTTGGCTTCTTAGTAAAAAAAAAAAAAAAAAAAAATCAAGTATCCATAGGTTTATTTTTGGGTTCTTGATTCAATTCAATAGATCCTCCAGTCTGTTCCTATGCCAGTACCATGGAGTTTTTATTATTGTTGCTCTATAGTACAACTTGATATCAGGAATGGAGATAATTCCAAAAGGTCTTTAATTATACAGGCTGATTTTAGATAGTTAGGTTATTTTTTTTCCATATGAAGTTGAAAATTGTTCTTTCAAGGTCCTTAAAGAACTGTGTTGGCATTTTGATGGGAATTTCATTGAATTTAAATGTAAGATATTTATTATTTTAATCCTTCAAATCCATGAACATGAAAGGACTTTCCATCTTCTGATATAGTCTTCAATTTCTTTCTTGATAGACTTAATTTTTTTTTTTTTTCACACAAGTCTTTTACTTACTTGGTTACAGTTACACAAAGGTAACTTTTGTTATTTGTGGCTATTGTAAATGATGTTGTTTCCCTAATTTTTTGTGTAATTTTTTTTTCTCTTATATACAGGAAAGCTGATTTTTGAGCTAATTTTGTATCCAGCCATTTTTCTGAAGGTGTTTATCAGCTGTATAAGTTCTCTGGTAGAATTGTTTTTTGGGTCATTCAAGTATACTATCATTTCATCTGTGAATAGTGATGCTTTGACTTCTTCCTTTATGATTTATATTTTCTTTATCTCCTTTATATCATTGTTTATTTATCTAGGACTTTGAGTACTATGTTAAAGAGATATGGAGAAAGTGTGCAGTCTTGTCTTGTCTGTGATTTCAGTGGGATAGACTTAAGGTTCTTTTCATTTGATTGATATTGGTTATAGGCTTGCTGTATATTATCTTTACTGTGTTTAGCTATGTGCCTTGTTTCCCTGATCTCTCTGAGACTTTAAACATGAATGGGTGTTGGATTTTGTTAAATAATTTTTCATCATCTAAGGAGATGATCATGTTTATTTTTTTTTCTTTCAGTTTGTTTATATGGTGGATTACACTAATGGATTCCTATATACTGAACCACTTTTGCAAGCCTGGAAGGACACCTACTTGGTTATGGTGGATGATGTCTTTGATGTGCTCTTAGATTCGGTTCGTGAGCAATTTATTGAATATTTTTCCAACAATGTTCATAAGTGAGTTTGGTCTGAGATTCTCTTTCTTTATTGAGTCTTTGTGTGATGTAGAAATCAAGGTGTCCATCAATCATAAAATGAGTTTGACAATGTTCCTTCTTTGTCTATTTAGTAAAATAGTCTGATGAGCACTGTGATTTGCTATTCTTGAAAGTCTGGCAGACTTCTGCAGTGAAGCCATTTGGCCCTCAGCCTTTATTTATTTATTTATCTATCTATCTATTTACTTATTTTTGAATGGGAGACTTTGATGACATCTCCTATTACTTTGGTAGGTAAAGGACGATTTAATTTATTTACTTGATCTTGATTCAGTTTTCATATATGGAATCTATGTTGAAAATTGTCCATTTCATTTAGTTTAGTTTTTTTTTTTTTTTTTTTGAGGGGGCAGCATAGTCTTTTCAAAAGACCACCTTTTTTGTTTTCTTTTGTTTTGTTTTTGTTTTGTAAATTTCCTCAGTGTTTGTTTTTATGGCTTCATTTTCATTTCTGAAGCAGGTGGAGTTATTATGTAGCAGGAGGCAATGTCCCAACTAGTCATGTCCTGCTAGGAAAAAAAATCCCTATTACTGTAAACAGGATTTGAGATGTTAGCTAGTGAGGTCCAATCCACGCCCACATATTTAGGCTATTGTGCATGCTTTTGGTTACCTTCTAGACTTGACACCACACATTTTATTCCCAGAGCCATAGCTGGTCAGTGTCTGTTGTGTATGGTTTGTGTGAGGATGATGGAAAGACTGAAGCTCACTTGGGCTCAGGGGTCACGGTTCTGTCTGATTTCCATGTTGGCTCTAACTTGAACCCCAGACAATGCTCTAACTATCAATTATTCCTAGTCTCTGCCCTGAGTACAGGTTCCACAGTCTTATGCGTTCTTTGCTTCTTCAGGATCTGATCCTGATCCCTAGAAAGACTCACTTTTACCTCTGTAATGCTCTTCAGGTTTTCCAAGTTAGAGTATATACTACATAAAAAACATGGGCTGTTGAGATAGGTCTTTGCTTCAAGTTCTTCCCTCACAGGAACACAGATCTGTGTTTAGTTCTCCATAACTACGAAAAGAAGTAGCCAATGAGTAAGCTGAGCTTTGGGATATGGAAACATGTGACCCTGGGACACACTGGCCAACCGGTCTAGGCAGATCATAAGACACAGGCCCAAAGATGGAACTTATTTCAAAATTATTATGTAGGTCTATAGAGAAAGACATCATACTTCAGTGTGTATACATGTGCACACACACACATACAGGTAGAGAAAGAGACAGAGCGAGACAGAGAAACAAACAGGACACAGAGACAGATATAGACAGAGCCAGAAAGAGAGGGTAACAGAAACACAGAGACAGAGAAACACTGTAACAAATAAATCCAAAGCAAGTAGCATGCAGAGAAAAAAAAGGTGAATAAATACTTGGAAACTTCAAGGATTCTATGGGATACATCTGAGCCTGTGTTTTAGGTCCTCTCCATGCATTGTTCTTGGTTTGGGAATCAGTCTCTGCAGGGCTCTCAGGACTCAGTTTTTTGGGGGAGCTCTGTTGGACTCCTTTTGGAGCTCCTGTCCCCTCCAGCTCTTTCTATCCCCCCTTCTTTCCTAAGATTCTCTGAACTCTGCCAAAGTTGGCCATGAGTTTCAGTATCTGCTTCTATACATCGATCAGTAGAGTCTTTCAGAGGACATCTGTGGTAGGCTCCTGTCTAGTACCATGTCTTCTCCTGCTTCCAATGTCTACTATGTTTGTCCTTCTGAATGAAGAATGATTATCTTCCCTAGGGTCTTCCTCGTTGTTTAGCTTCTTTAGGAGTATAGATTTTAGTATGTTTATCCTATATTATATGGCTAATATCCACTTATAAATGAGTATATACCATGTGTGTCTTTCTCCTTCTGGGATACCACAGTTAAGATGATCTTTTCTACTTCCCACCATTTGCCTGCAAATTTCATTATTTTCTTTTTTTTAATAGCTGAGAATAATTCTATTGTGTTAATGTGCCACAATTTCTGTATCCATTCTTCTGTTGAGGGACATCTGGTTTGTTTCCAGATTCGGGCTATTATGAATAAAGCTGCTACAAACATGGATGAGCAAATGTTCTTATTGTGTACTTGAGCATATTTTGGATATATGCCTAGGAGTTGTATTATATACTATACATGCAGAGAGAATCCCTGTGGACAGGCCAAACACACACTCCAGACCTCCATGTCCTCCAGGACTCTCTGAACAGGCTGTAACTCTGTCACCCAGAGCTCTGTGTACTCTTATCGCCCCCTGCTGGTCATTAGCACCCTTCAGGGTGGTTTGTGTCTGAGCTCTCAGTAACATTCACTCCCTGTGTCTCTTTGATGTGGCCATGTCCTCAGACTTCAGACTGTTCATTTGCAGGTACAGGGTGTTCTTGGCATTGTCTCTGGAGATGGTGAATCGGCCCTTCATGGTGTTGGCATAGTACATGGTACCCCTATTATAACTAATGTACACTACCCACTCCAGCCCCTTCTCTGGAGCCTGTTGGACCCAGTGCATGCTATAGTCACTGAAGGTGAATCCAGCGGCTACACAGGAGAGTTTAAGGGACTTCCCAGGCTGCACCAAGCCTCCTCCAGTCTCCATGAGCTGCACATCACACCAGACACCTGCAAACACAACAGACTGATGGCGAGAAATATGTCAGCAAAACAACTTTTCTTCTCATGTCCACACACCACACACAGTCTCATCTCCATAACTGACCTTGAAAAATAAAGATAAGAAAAACCAAGCTAATCCCTCAGTCCATGGTGAATCATCTGTGGTCAGTGGTAATCACTGAATGTGAGGACCTGGAAATCCAGGGCTGGGCTCCTCTGCCAGAGCTGCAGGGTCAGGGCAGGGCTGGTTTTCAAGGGCACAGAGAAGCCTTATTTGCATGTCTTCCTGCTGTAGGTGCTCTGGAGTTGGACCTGGGAGAAAGGCAGTGCTCAGGGAAGATATAAGACATCAACAATGAGGACAGTTAGAGAAATCGACACAATAAGTTAGCTCTGTGCACACCTTTCTCATGTTATGCATTCAGCACACTTAAAGTATTTCCTTTATCATCAAGTGCATGGAACATGCTGTGTTTTCATCCTGTCTTGTCTTCTCAGTATTAATGTGAAATTACACACAGTTGTGATTCCATGTATGGGCTCAATGTCTCGTGCTGTCTAGCACCAACATGGCTTCTCCCTGATGTGATTTTAGACAAAGTCAGGCTTTCCCTGAGAATCCAGCAGGTCTCCTTCGCTGTGATGGGGACACTTGGGACTTTTCTGAATTTTACTTATTTCAGAGATCCACTGTATTCAGGCCTTAGGGGGCTTCAATGGAGACATACCTGTTACTCTCTGTCTGTATCTCAGTGGTTGCTATGGAGACATATTTGCAGGAAACTCACTTGTTTGCATCATGAATTTCTCCCTATGATCCCTTTTACATCCACCATCCTCTTTTCTATCATTTCACAAGGAAACTCCTGACTGTTTTGCTAGTTTTTACATCAGCAAATCATTATAATCAGCACATCCGGGGTATTTAATGTGTTTTTATAACAACACAGAAAATCATGCCTTCAACATGGATTTTCAGAGACTTTGGTTTTGGTTTCCCCAGTTCTCATGCTTCCTTCTACTCATCCCCCTTTTCTAAACATGTCCCAATTTTTCTTTCAAAGCTCCGCTGTTACCCTTCCCTTTGTCTATCCTGCCCTTTATTTAAGATGTCTTCTCCTGCCTTGACTTCCACTCTGGTTCCAACACTTGTAAAAAGGAAGGCAAAACACCAAACCCAGACACAGTCAGAGACACACACAACGAGGTTCTGCAGGTGACAGAAACAGGCTTGCTTGTCCTTCCCAGTCCACACTGTATTGTGTGACATAGAGATTTGCAGTTTCATGTTCCAGTGAGTCTCAGAGATCTCTCAGGGAGAGGAGGTGGGAAGAATGCAAGAGGAGGAGCATGGGAGGAGTGCTGTGAAATGCTGTCTTCAGGACAGGCCATGGCTGTGACAATCAGGAACTCATGGTGGCTGCTGTTGTCTGTATAAACCTCACCAGGCCCAAGACAGCAAAAGCCCTGGTTTAGAGAGGGCTGAGTGCTTCTGTTTTATCTCTTACTGAGGAGCAGTTGGACATGGACTGTTCCTGATGTGGGAGTCATTATTATTGAGGCTGTGGTCACTGGCAGGTTTCCAACCTTGCTGTGTTGTCGACACACACATGTGCACGTATGGGCAGCACTAACTGGGCTTGAGTTACACATATGTTGAGGAAGGTGTGTGAGGAGTTGTATGGGATAAATGTCATATTTAATGTATTCATGCAGAGATTCCCCACAATAAGGAAAAATAATAAAACAGGATACCTGATTGGTTGAAGACAATAAAGCAGAAATCAATGCTAAAGGGAAATATCACATATCAAAACCTGGGTAGGCAAGCAACCAAAGCAATACTTAATTAATTAATTAACTAACTATTTAATTAAATATGATAGGTTAGGAGATTTTCCACACCTCCAAGCAAGCTACACTGAAGTGCCATAACAATAAATCCAGCAGGGCATCCCTAAAACCAGGGATGTAAAGAAGGTCAGAGGAAAGAAGAGGTGCAGAGTATCTGATGGTGATGGACAGGAGGTTAGTAGATGCAGAAGAAACATAAGCTGGGGTGTGGCCCCACCAGGTCACACTTGGGCCTCAGAACCACACTAGGGCCAAGGTGAGTAATCTTTCAGGTAGATAGTAGGACACTGGGCTGTTGGGAATGGAGATGAACTTGAGCAAGATGTGCAGAGTGATAGACTCATGGCTACGTTAGGGGAAGTAGACAGGCTGTGGGAGCAGAAGAGGGTTGAAATTCCCTACTTGGAACTTCTAGCCACAGGAGGCAACTGGAGGGTTCCTTGAAGGGAGAAAGCAGAGCTATAGAGACACCTGACAGACAGGGCCTGGAGAAGAGGCACAGAATCCAGGGTCAGTGGCAGGTGGGGCTTTGGTCTATTCCTTAGGGAGTTGTGCTGGGATTGGGAGGTTGAATGTCCTTCATTATATCAGTCTCCTGGATATGTGGGACAACTGAAGGTCATTGATTGCCTGTGGGTGTCATCTTGGGACTCCTGAATTAAGAGGGAATTGAACAAATGAGCATGTACAGACAGTGGGTGGTTATTTAAGATTTGATATGGTACCTGGACCTTTCAGGCCTATGAGACAGTTGGAAAGTCGCTGGCTTGTAGAGTCTGCAACATTCATGGTATTTCTATTTCATGTACCCATTAGACATTATTAACATGTGCAGAATATAGGCAGAAGTTCAAGAGAGTGGGTTACCAAAATTGCTGCTTACCAGAGATTCCCTGTCTTTGAAGGCACAGGCAGCTGCAGGTGAGAGGCTGGAGAAAACCGTCCATGACTATGGAGAACAGAGAAGCCAGGAGAGTCTCCTTCCATGAAAAATTCAGTCAACTTCTGTCCAAGGAGAAAAGGACATTGACCAATGCTGGTTGGGTGAACTCCTCCAAGAAGCTCAAAACTGCCATTACATTTGTTTCAAATTGACTAAAATGATCATATACAGAAACATTGACAGGGATTTATGGGAAGCAATGAATCTTTTCCTGTCTTAGAGTGTGATGTTTTCATCTATGACAAAACTCATCAAAGCTCGTGTATTGGTATGCAAAAGTTGTAGTATGCTTGAATTACCTCAACAAATTATCATTTTAAGATCTGACTGACATAACATCTTTACCCACCTTTACTCACACACAAGTTCCATGCTGACTGAAAATTGGTGAAGGACCACAGAGATGTGAGAGCTACAAGCTCACTCCAGAAAGCATTCATGCCACAGGCTTACACATACAGAGATCCCATCAGTTTGACTCAGTGTAGGTGTGGGACCCAGAAATGAAAATGAAAATGTAAAAAAGCATTGAAATAAAAATGTTACTTTTTCTGTCCTCACCCAGAAGTGAGCTCTCTGGGTCACTTGGTCTTTCGTGTGTACTTCTTTGAGGAACTTCCAACTATTTTCTGATTTTGTAGTTGAATCTTGTTTCCATTAATAAGGCACAGGGTCCATTTTTCCTTCATCTTCACAATTATTGCTTTTATTTCATCATACCTTCCTTTCTTCCTTCCTTTGTTCATTTGTTTGTTTGTTTCTTTGTAAATGCCAACCACACCATTGGCTACATACAGTGTGTCACTAAGGACTTAATTTTCATCTCTATGATTAGAGATCTTGGGTTTTGCATTCTCTCCTGACCTCATGCAGTGGTCACAGTGAGGGATCCCAGTCAGAAGGTGGACGACAGACAGATGTGCCCACATTGGACACCACTCCTCACCTCCTTGATCTCTGATCTCTGTGTTATCCTGTGGTCCCCAAACTCAGACTAATGATGGAAAAGAGTCATTTTTGAGAATAATTACTCTGATCACATTGGTGGGATGGTGTTCTTACCCTTGACAGTGAGTAGTGGTTCAAATACAATACCTAGTAATGAAAATGTGGAGGTTACTTATGAAATGTTACTATTTGAATCAAGGTTACACATATTGCATAAGAACTCCTCTATTATACCAACTTCTAGCACTGGATGAACAATTTTTAATGGAATCTATTATTTTAATTATGTGTGTGTGTTTCTGTGAGGGTAGTGTAGTGCTCAGGAGACCAGGAGAGGGTGCTTGGTCCTCTAGCCTTACAGGTGATTCTGAGCTGCCGCCTGTGAGGACCTGAACCTGATCCCCTCCAGAACAGTGTGCTCTCTGAACCTCTGAGCTGCTTCTTCAGCACCTGGAAGAGCAATCACAACCTTCCCTCATGTTTGCTGCAGCCATGTTCACAGTGGTCCAATTTTCACCAAGCTGGATGGACATGGAGGGCATTTTATGAATGACAGTCAGAGACCTGAAGAACAAAAGGAACTCTGCTCAATGGAACTTAATGAAAACAAAACAAAACAAAAAAAACAAAAAAAAAAAAACTGGTGTCAGGGATAGTAAGTCAGGTGATCCCTGAATGGACTATGTATAGTGAGAAGACTAATCAGTCAGGGGGAAGGATTATTCCAAATAGTGAGCTGTGTGGATGCTGAGCACAGTTAATAGTGGCAGATTATGTTCTTTCAGGTTTTTTTTTTTTTATTTTCTGAGAGATCCTCTAAAACACCTGTGTGGTCATTCAATAATACACGTGTATTAGTAATATCAGATTAACAGTATGGATACATGAAGTTCAAACTTCAGCTAAGCTCAATAAAGAGGAGAAATATTACTAAAAATGCAGGCAGAAGAGGAAAAAATTAGTAAGAATAACAGAATGGATACATGAGGTTCAAACTTCAGCTAAGCTCAATAAAGAGGAGAAATATTACTAAAAATGCAGGCAGAAGAGGAAAAAAAATCCCATTCCCAAAATTTCCCTGATGTCCTCCCAATACAGTGCTACAATGACGTTTCATGATAAATGTCAGTTCAATAACATGCTTTTATTTACTCTTTACACAGATGGCATCAGTACCTCTTCCATTACTTGTTATAAAACCAGTAGTTATGCAACTACAATCAGAATCTATGATTACTAACTTCCTGGGGTCCTTCTCATTAGTCAGAATACTTTAGAAGTCTTAGCCATTTTACTTTTCACCTGACAATTCCATGAATCACTCAGGCAACTGAATAGAAAGAACAGTAATAATCTGATTTTATGTGCATAATGACATCACAGACTGAGAATACCAGTCACTTCTGGATTTCATTGTTCTGTCATCTCTGACTGAGCCAGGAGCAGCCACTTCACCTGGGGTCACCTTCCTGAGGCCTGGTGGGGTCCTTCATGTATTTCTACAAAATCCAGTCACAGAAAACTCTCTACATGACTTGTAAATCACCGTTTCCACTTGTTTACCTGGTACTTGACACTAAGGTGGTGTTTCCTCCTGCTCAGACAGAGGTAGGGAAAGAACATCACAGGGATGCCTGTCACTCCTGTCACACACTATCACAGCACGTGCCCTGAGAACACTTACTCTGCTATGTTTCATTTTGATTACCTGTGTGAGTTGGTGTGTGCCATGGTTATGAACTCATGCCACCTGGGCATCCTTTCTCTGTATAACCCTCAAGAACTAATCACTGGACATACTCAAGAGGAGTGAATTTCAGGGGCACCTCTATGTACTGTTGGTAATTCTGGTCAACTTCAGAGTGAGATCCCTGTCTGTACTAATTTGTTGAATAACTTATTTACCTCAGTGTGTATGTTTGCACAGCCCTTTAACACATAGTACTATCATACCCATAATATGTTGTGTCAAAAGTGAAACCCTTTGGAATTAGAACATCTAGAAGTTCATTGTGATGAAATTCAAGCACAACCAGCTTGTTTAGAAGTTCCAATCTGCTCATTTTGTCATTACCCAGTCCTGGGGGCTGAGCCTCACACTGACATGAGAAAGACTTCTGTGGTCAGCTTTGTGTAGAGTTGTTCAGTTCACTATTGTGTGTCCTGATCTCAGGATTTCAATAATATAGTTGGTTAGTTGTATAATAATAGTCCCCAAAGCTTCATCACACACTGTTGTTTCAGTCCTTTCCAGAGAAGCCTCACACTCAAATGAGCAGGTTCTTTTTTTCCTTTTCAAAGTTTCTTCAAGACAGTGATCCATTAGCATGGAGCCCAGGGTCAACACTGCTTCTCTGAAGGACACTTGTCTAGCTCACAAATGGGACCCCAGGCTGTTCCACTCAACAGCATCAGAGAGAGCCAGAGAGTAATTCTGGTGTTATGCCAGGTTCACAGGACCCTCAGAGACCACCAGGAGATGACTCGATGCAATTGCAAGAGAGCTTTATTATGAGAGCAATCAAACTGGGACCCAAGTCTCACTGATTCAACAGTAGAGAAGTGGGACCCCGAGCTCTGAGTGAACAGGATTTTTAAAGAGAAAGTCTGTGAGCAGGGGGTTTCCATGGCAGCAAGCAGGGGGGCACAAGCCTTGGCATTACAGAATTGGGTGAAGTTTAGCAGGGCGGGGTGACCTTTTCTGAGGCACACAATCACAATGGCTAAGGCATATAATAACAATGGCTATTTTTCTAAACCAAATCTGAAACATTGGGGAGAATTTTCCCACCTGATTCTCAACCAATTCCCATTGACTATTGCCAGGGAGTTTGTCTCTATTTTCTATGAAGCATTTATTCTGCTATATTTCCTGGAAGCTGTTGCTAGGAGAGTTAATTTTGTTTTCTGCCAGGTGTATATTCTGTGATATTTCCTGGTACCTGAATTCAGTTCCCAGTCAAGATCTTTATTTCAAAATGGAGTTACATTCAGGCTATCTTAAGCTCTTCACTGGGAGCCTTTATATGCAGTTGCTGGGAGCCAAGGCCAGCTAGTGGAAAGTTACAGACAGCTGCAACAAGGTTGTAGGTGAGAGATTTACATTTCAGGAACCTATGAGACATGTTTGTCAGACATTTTGAGATATCTTAGCTGATGTTCTTGTAGTATCTCTTTTAGTAAACATTCTTGTGGTGTTCTGCATCATCATTAATCACCTGTTAGGTTTTTGTAAACTATATTGCTGACACATTTTCCCTTCCTGCCTTCTCCCTATAAAGTTGTGTGAAAATTTCCAAATATATGAGAGCAAGATCAGACTATAGACATGCTCTCATTCCTTGTGTCTCTCTGTTACCTCCCCATCCTTTGAACCCGTTGAACTCCTGCTGATGGGACATGCGGTGAATATGAAGAGTTTAATTTAGCCAGAATATAACTCCATTTTGAAATAAAGATTTTGACTGGGAACTGAATTCAGGTACGAGGAAATATCACAGAGTGTACACCTGGCAGAAAACAAAGTTAACTTTCCTAGCAACAGCCTACAGGAAATATAATAGAATAAATGCTTCATAGAAAATAGAGACAAACTCCCTGGCAATAATCAATGGGAATCGGTTAAAAATCGTGTGGGAAAATTCTCCCCAATGTTTCAGATATGGTTTAGAAAAATAGCCATTGTGATTATATGCCTTAGCCATTGTGATTGTGTGCCTCAGAAAAGGTCACCCTGCCCTGCTAAACTTCATCCAATTCTGTAACACCAAGGCTTGTGCCCCCCTGCTTGCTGCCATGGAAACCTCCTGCTCACAGACTTTCCCTTTAAAATCCTGTTCACTCAGAGCTCAGGGTCCCACTTCTCTACTGCTGCACCAGTGAGACTTGGGTCCCGAGTTTGATCACTCTCATAATAAAGCTCTCTTGCAATTGCATCGAGTCGTCTCCTGGTGGTCTCTGAGGGTCTCGTGAACCTGGCATAACAAATACACCACCAAAAGCACAAACTGTGAAATCCATAGGCTGCAGTTGTCCATGGGAAGGGCTGAGGAGAGAAGGAGCCAGGACAGAAGGTGTAACCACCTGACAGTGCTGGCTGAGAGGTTTTTAGTTTGAGCGTGCACAAGACAGCTGTAAAGAAATCATTACTTGGGAGTTTGAGGTGTCATCTAATTTACTTGATATATCTATATCCTTTATCAAATTAAAATGTATCATAATGTCAAAACAGTAGCTAAATGTTCTCTTCAAGAAAGTCTGTTTTTCCATCACCTGCAACAATATAGAAGATTAATTTCAGATTACTCAACATTCCCAAGGTCTACTGAACTTACAATCAGCAAATGTCTCAAATTCAGAGTGCTGTGTAACTTTAAACATATACATGTAAATGTGCATATATATATATATATATATATATATATATATATATATATATAAAATTATAAACTGTTCTGTGTGATAACCACAATCAAATCTTGGATGATTTGTGGATAAGGAAAAGGAAAGTAAAACCATTTTTGTAGTGTGTGCACAAATAGGAAGTTTAAAAACTACAGCTCTGGAGAGAGGCCTTTAGAGAGTTCTGTGGGTAGAAAGGAGACCAGAGGTTCTAACACTAAAACAAGCTCACAGCATAATCCAGAGTTTCCCAGCTTCTGAAGACACACTCAGTGGGTGTCTTCTCTGTTGGTCCTCAGTGCCCGCTGATGGTCATGAGCATCCCTACAGTGAGGAGGTTTTCGCGCAGGCTCACACTGGAGTTCCCTCACTGTGTCTCTGGCACAGTATTACACAGCTGTGTCCTCAGTTTGCAGATTGTTCATTTTTAAGAAAACTTGGCTCTTGGAGGTTTCCCTGCTGATGCTGAGTCAGGATTTGAGGGCTGAATTATAATCTGTGCCTCCACCACTCCACATAGCACCCATCCACTCCAGACCCTTTCCTGGAGGCTGGCGAACCCAGTGCACATGATAACTGCTTAATGAGAACCCAGAGACAGTGCAGGTGAGAGACAGCGGCTGTGTGGGCTGCACCAGGCCAGGTCCTGACTCCTTCAGCTGCACCTGTGACAGGGCACCTAGAGACAAGCAAGATCACATCAGTCACACATCCCACAGATGAGAGGCTGGGTCCCTCCTGATGCCCTGAAACACTTACAGCTTGGGAAGGTCACCAGGCAGAGGAGCAGCACCAGGACAGCCATGCTTTGAGGGAGGCTCAGGGAGAGGAGATGGGGCTGCCCAGGTAGGCCTGGGCTTTCAGCCTGAGCCTGAGGGCTGCTTTGCATTGGGGGAGGATCCTGAGAGGATAAAGGAAGCCCAGCTCAAGGCTTCAGATTCCCTTCCAGGTGTCTGAGATTTGCCTTGTGCTTCTGAGAGCAACTGTTGACCAAGAATCAGGAAGAGTTTTGTAAGTGTGTGGATTTCCAGGTTCATATGAACTTGAGATTGACTGATTCACACTATGCAGGTCTTCAGTGAGTCCACACATGCTGTGCAGGCAGAAGAGGACACCACAGCCTCAGTGCCTGTGTATATCCCTGTAAACTCCAGCAGAAGGGTTAGGACGGATTTCAGTTTCGTGATGTACATTGGCTCTTAGGGATGTGAAAGCCAGATAAAGGAAATACATACAATCTTTTCTTGTAGTGACTGTGGAAGTAACATTACTTGTGTCATGACCTAGAAAATACAAATCCTGAGGAACAACACAAAAACCATTTTGTACCAGTTATTACAAATGTTTTTCTGAGAGGAGAGCAAAGGGTTTGACTTTGATGCCATGTCTGTGGACTCAAGAGAATTCACCTGTCCTCTCAGCAACACGATACCTGGAGACTAGTCTCACTGCTTCCTGATTCCTGTCTGTCTGTCTGTCATTCTGGTTTTTTTTTTTTTTTGTCTGTTTGTTTGTCCCTGTTTCTCTGTCTCTAGTACTTTTTATATCTCTCACTTTTCTCTTTATATCTTGAAGCTCATAATAAAATCTGGTTCCTTGTTTGTGTTTTCTTTGTTTTTACTATTTCCATTTTTAGGTCTTGAACCATTTTATTCATTTCCTTCACATCTTTGTTTCTGTTTTCCTGTATTCCCTTAAGGGTTTTATTCAGTTCCTTCACCTCTTTGATCCTATTTTTCTTTATTTCCTTAAGTCATTTATTCATTCCCTCTTTAAATGCCTCCATCTCTATGGTTATATTTTCCTAGATTTCTTTAAGGCATTTATGACTTTCCTTTTTAAAGCCCACCATGATCTTGATAAGCATTGTTTTAAGGTTATTTTTCTTGTGTTTCAGTTGTGTTAAATTATCCAGGGCTGCTTGTGGTAGAACAATACAGGGCAGACACCCCACACTCCAATTCCCTGCCTGTGGATCTCTCTGGCACACAGCCTCCTGAGGAGAACTGCAGGCTATTCTTTGAGATCCAGCAGCCAGTCCATAGCCATACCCACTATCTTATGGAGGGCTGCTCCAGGAATATCCAGCCTTCTGCCCAGTGCTCTTCCTGGATCCTCAAGAAATTCAGAGGAGGACTTTGCAGCCAGTTCTGAAGATACCTGATAAAACAGGGTCAGATGAAAGGGGAGGAGGTCCTCCGCAATCAGTGGACTTGGAAAGGGGCAGGGAGAAATGAGGGAGGGAGGGAGGGTTTGGGAGGCTATAAGAGAGTGGGATACAGCTGGGATACAGAGTTAATAAAATATAACTAATAATAAAAATAAAAATAATAATGAAAATAAAGAAAAAAAAAAAAAAAGAAATCCAGAAGTCACCAGGATCAATCAGATGGCTAAAGGCCAGCATACAAACACAATAAAGGAAAACCAGGGCAACATGGTACCACCAGAATCTAGTTCTTTTATCCCAGGTATCTTTTACAGCAAGAGAACACTGGCTAAGAGTGAAATTGGTAACACAGAACAGGGAATTTCTGTGACAGGCCTGATCATGCTGTTTTTTGGAGGATATGGAAGACTATTTTAATGTTTTTCTTCACAATTTGTTATATATCCTGATTGAAACCCCTCCTGCAACTACCCAATTTTCAACCCTACCTCCCTCTTCTTCTCACCTCCTACCCCTAGTTCACTGAAAGTGGGAACTCTCCATTAGTGCCATGTGCCCATAGCTTGTTAAGTCTCATCAGGACTGCTTGGCCTCTTACTCCATGGCCTAGCAAGGCTGCATCATCAGGGACAAGTGATCAGAGAGCAGTCAACTGAGTTCATTACAGAGGCAGCCCCTGCTCCCCTCACTCAGAGATCCACGTGGAGACTGAGCTATTAATCGGCCACATCTGGGCAGGGGTCTAGGTCATCTACATGCATGGTCCTTGTTGGTGCATCAGTCTCTGCAGGACCCCCTGGGTTCAGAGCTTTTAGTTTTTTTTGTTCTCTTTGTGGGGCTCCTGTCCCCTCCATCTTGCTCATATCCAACCCCTCTCTTCTTCCATAAGACTCCCTGCTCTCTGTCCAAAGTTTGACCCTGAGTCTCAGCATCTGTTTCCATCCACTGTTGGGTAAATTCTTTCAGAGGAGCCTCAATAGTAGTCTTCCATTTTGTTTCCTCTCTTCCACAGCTTCTGGTGTCTATCTTTCTTTTTTCCATTCTGAATGAGCTTTAAACATCCTCCCTAGGGTGGGATGCTTTCTTAGTGTTGAGATTCTTTAGATCCGTGGATAGCTATCCTATATTATATGGCTAATATTGACTTATAAGTTAATGTAACTAACTCTGTCTTTATATACTTTACTTTATATATCTTCTTCTACTTTGGATTAAGAAATCAGTTGAATGCTTGAAGCAGGGCTTAATGGGCCAAACTAACAGGTTCAGAGAAGAGAGTGCTGAGGAAAATGTGAAATGAGATGGCCCAGCATAATAACAGGAGTGTTTCTGCTTTTTTCTCTGTTCCAAAAAATCTCCCTGAGGCTAAATTGATAAGTTTGGTATTAATGGAAATAGCAGAGGAGATTTCAAGACAGCATAGTGTAGACTATACTGTTTTGGTATTAGTGGTAAGACTTAGGAGATCTGAAATGAAAAGGAGCAAACTGAGCAAGGAAACATATTGAATGTACAATTTGAGCTAAAAAAAAAAAAAAAATGAACAGGAAGAAGGACAAGTGAATTATGTCCAGTTGCAAAAGAAATAAAAATCTAAGGACAAGCCTCAGGCTAGGTGCAATAAACAGGTGGTGACCGCAGAGCAAGACCTCACCAAGTTAAGCTTCCAACCTGTGAAAAGGAGTCAAAGAAAAGCTAAAGAAGTCAAGAAAGCCATCAAGAGCAGAAAGCTGGTGGTAATGTATTTGAAAAAGGAGGCCATGTTCCAGCCCCAGCAAAGCAGCAGGTTTGGGAGCTTCAGCTGTGTGGTTCTAGCTTTAGAGCCAAGTGACAAGAGAGGGGTTGTGGAATCTCCCACCACAGGTAAGGAAAGCTGCTGAGGTCAGGCTAGTGTCAGGGTGGGGGGGCTGCATGGAGACCTAGAGGGGCCATTGCATGCAGCTAAGAAAGTGAAGCCCAGATTGTCGGAGACCCTAAGATACTGGAGATGCCAGAGCCACGGGACACCTGCCAAGGAACGCTGAAGACTGGGTGTGGATCCCATGACAGAGAATTGTGTTGCATCAACAAAAGGAGTTGCAGATCTTTGCAAGCAAAGTTGCAGAGCACTTTGACACCAGACTTGGAGATGCCCTGCTGGTTTTCAGTTTTGTGTTGGTCCGTCATTTCCTCAGCATGTTCTCCATTCCTCCTTTTGGAAAGGTGATGCATATTCTGGGCCATTGTATGTTGGAAGAGTGTGATATGTTTCTGATTTCACAAGAAGTTACAGCTAAAAGACTGCCTTCAGTTTCAGAAGAGAGTTTAAACTTTCAGCTCTCAAACAATGGGGAAATGTGTTAGACATAGGGAAAACCAGAAGTGAGACTAAAGAAATTTTTACAGTATGATATGATTACCAGCCTCTGAGGACCAGAGTGTGGAATGTGGTAGATTGAATCGGAATGGCCACAGAGGCTCTTATATTTCAATGCCTAGTCTTAAGGGAGTGTGAAATAGATTAGAAGGTGTGACCTTGTGGGAGTGTGTGTGATCTTATGGACAGAAGTGTGTCACTGGTGGTAGGCTTTGAAGTTTCCAAGCCCAAGCTTATAGCAATAGATCTATTTTTTTCCTCTTGCCTGAAGATCTTGAAGCTGATCTCTTAGTTCCTTCTCAGGTTCCACCTGTGTCTGCATGCTGCCATGCTCCTGTCATGATCATCATGGGTGAAACCTCTGAAACTATAAGCAGATACTAACTAACTGCATTCTCTTCTAACAGTTGCTGTGCTCATGGTGTCTCTTCACAGCAACAGAACACTGGCTAAGATCACACCAAGTGAAATTCTCAAATAATTAAAAACAATATTTAAAAACTAGTAAAAAGGGAAAGAAACTAAAGGCACATGGTCTTCAAACTCTATCCACAAAGGTTGCTAGGCGACAGAATATGCACAGAAAGGGATGCTGAAGCAAGTCAAGGCTGGGATCTATTTTCTAAGCCCATACCCAACATTCTTCAAGCCTCTTCTCTTTTCTTAGACTGCTGCCAAATCAGCCCCATACATACAGAATTAAAGTCTATGACATTCAATTCTACCCCTAACTGCTGAGATCATATTTGCATTTCTGAGCCTGAAACATACACCCTACACACTGGTGTTCAGCTGTGCTCTCATTTGTAGTCATCACATTCTCGTGATGTTGTGACAATAAGATAATGGAATGACCAATACTGTCTATACCGAATCAGAGCACTGGGTCCCTCTCATATGTTTGGGGCTCACTGGGGTCCTGTTGGATCTCCTATTATACATTTTGAAGAACTGCATTCAAGTTGAGGGAGCCCAGAAGATTGGATCCATGCACAGCCTAGGAAAGACAATTTTCAGTGGTTATGAGAGCAGGTGTGTGGCAGTCCATCCCTCTCTTTTCAGGTGTTACCTCCTGGTGTGTTCGTTCTACATTCCTATCTTTGTATGACATGTTTAGTTCTTGGGATATGCAGAGTTTATAGCAATAGCTGGATCCTCCCTATCCATGGTCCTGCCAAGTAACTCCACATCTTTAACAGCCAAAAGAGTAGCATTAAAAAAATTCAGGAGCCTTTGCTGTTTGCTAGTGGAACTGGAACAGCATGCTGGGTCCTTCTGTCTCTAGAGTCTGGAGTATCCTTCAGGAAGATGAGAGAGGTCCACCGGTTTGAGAGTGGTGTTGGTGGTTCAGATGCAGCTAAGGGAGGAAGGTCCCAGGCTCTAGGGTCAAGTGCAGTAGTGTGTGTGGATGTGTAGCTGCCTGGAAGGGTGAAGTGTGAGGGAGGACACAAGCAGGTTGTGGTATAGGCGCCATTGGCAGGCACAGTGCATGTGTGCAGGTGTCCTGAATGGCCCAGTGGCCAACAGGCATGTCTCAGTATTGTGCTCCAAATGCTCAGGTCTGTTTGGACTGTGCTACCTTTGTTCCAGGAAATGTTTGGGAGGACTCCACTGGAAAACCCACAGAGCAGAGGCTTCAGTTTTGAGAATGCTTTCCCAGAGATCCCTATGCTGCCCACAGTGAGGGTGTAGGTGGGAGGGATCTGGTATCTGGTTTTAGCTTATAGGGACCCCAATGGGGCTCTATATGCACTCTCACACAGAAGCATTCACTGCAGGCATGTGTGGAAAGCACAGAGGGCCCATAACATCACTCGCAGGAGTATGCTATATGCTCAGAGTGCCCACAGTTTTCTAGTCTCAGATTTCAGTCTCCTATTTGACCACTGGAATAAGTAGGCCCCTGTACATGGGGTTATGGATCTCCCTGTTGCCACAGCCACTGCCAAAAGAGCCAGCAAAGGTGCAGCCAAAAGTTCAGGTGGTCGATAGTTCCCCACTCACAGACCCCAGGGACATCACAGGGGCCAGGATCCAATCTGTCTGAATTCATGCATTGTCCCCTCTAGCCAGGAAGCCTCAAAGTTGATGCTCTGACTCCAGCTGCCCATTCACTCATTAGTTTTGGAGTTTCAGATCTTCTGTCCTTCAGAAATGGTACACACTGGTCTCTGCCATCTTGGAGTCCCCACTTCCTAAACAAAACACCAACAGCACAGGCTCAAAGATCAAGACTCAATAAATGGGACCTCATGAAACTGAAATGTAAAAACCAAGGACATTGTCACCAGAACAAAACAAGCCTACAGATTGGAAAAGGATATTCCAACCTATATCTGACAGAGGATATAAAGAATATATAAAGGACTCAAGTTAAAGACCAACAAACCAAGCAATCCAATTAAAAAATGGGGTACAAAGCTAAACAGAAAATTCTCAATAAAGAATGCCAAATGGTAGAGAAAGACTTAAAGAAATGCTCAACATTCTTAGTCATCAGGGAAATGCAAATCAAAACAGCCCTGAGATTTCACCCACACCCATCAAAATGGCTAAGATTAATTACTCAAGTGACAACACATGCTGTAGAGGATGTGGAGAAAGGGAATGTAAACTTGTACAACCACTTTGGAAATCAATCTGGCACTTTCTCAGACAATTAAGAATAGTGCTACCTCAACATCCAGCTATATTACTCCTGGCTTATCTACAAAATATGTTCAAGTACACAGCAGGGACATCTGCACAACCATGTTCATAGCAGCTCCATGTGTAATAGCCAGAAGCTGGAAACACCCTAGATGTCCCCCATGGAGGAATGGACACAGAAAATGTCTGCAGAATATAACTCTGCTATTTAAACAAGAAAATGATGAAATTTGCCATCAATTTGTGGGAATTAGAAAGATCATCTTGAGTGAGGTAACCTAGAAACAGAAAGACACACATGGTATATACTCAATCACAAGTGGTTATTAGACATGTAATAAAGGATAAACATACTAAAATCTATACTCCTAAAGAAGCTAAACAACAAGGAAGACCCGAGGGAAGATCCTCAATCTTCTTTCAGAAAGGCAAATGCAACGGACATCAGAAGCTGGAGAAGACAGGGAACACGGGAGGAGTCCACCACAGATGGCCTCTGAAAGACTCTACTGATAGAGGTATTGAAGCACAGGCTGAGACTCATAGCCAAACTTTGGACAGAATGCGTGGTATTTTATGAAAGGAAGAGGAAATAGAGAGACCTGGAGGGGACAGGCGCTCTAAAATGAGACCCAACAAAGAAAAAAAAAAATCCTGAGCCCTGGGGGTCCTGAAGAGAATGATATCCTCACAAAGAAAAACACATGGAGTAGATCTAAAACCCTGGCTCAGATGTAGCCCATGAACTCAGTTTCCAAGTGGGTTCTCTTTTAAGGGGAACAGGGGCTGTCCTGGCATGAACTCAGTGGCAGGCTCTCTGATCCCCTCCCCCTGGAGGACACAGCCTTGCCAGGCCACAGAGGAAGACAATGCAGCAAGTCCTAATGAGACCTGATAGACTAGGGTCAGATGGAAGGGGAGGAGGACCTCCCCTATCAGTGGGTTATAGGAGAGGCATAGGGGGAGAAGAAGAATGGAACAATCGAGGGATTGGGAGGAGATGGAGGAGGCGGCCACAGCCGGGATACAAATTGAACAAATTATAGCAAATGATAATAATAAAAAACGTGAAAAAAATTCCAAAAATTAATCTGGCACTTTCTCAGAAATTAGGAATAGTGTTAACTCAAGATCCAGCTATACTATTAATGGATATATATTCAAAAGATAATAAACCATACAACAAGAACATTTGCTCAACTATGTTCATAGCAGCATATTATTCATAATGGCCAGAATCTGGAAACAACCTAGATGTCCCTCAACTGAAGAATGGATAAACAAATTATGTTACATTTAGACAACAGAATGCTACTCAGACCCATACTCCAACCAAAGACCATGCATGGAGAGGACCTAGAACCCCTGCTCAGAGGAAGTCCATTGGCTGCTCAGTTTCCAAGTGGGTTCCCTAGTAAGAGAAACAGGGCCTGCCTCTGACATGAACTCAGTGTCTGACTCTTTGCTCACCTGCCCTTGGGTGGTGCAGGCTTTCCAGGACACAGGGGAAGATGATGCAGCCTGCCATGATTAGACCTGATAGGTTAGGGTTAGATAGAATGGGAGGACTATCAGTGGACTAGGGAAAGGAAAAAGGGGGGAGAAGGGGGTGGGTGAGACTGTGAGGAGATGAGGGAAGGCCTACAGCTAGAATAGAAAGCAAATAAATTGTAATAAATAAAAAAGCAAATGAATGAGTAAATAAATAAAATTCAATGACATGATTACAGACATGCTCAGTTGTGTCACAGGAGAATCCACAGCAAACGCAGGCTGTTCCTGAGTGTGGGGCAGGTAAACTGTTGGAAGCTTGTTATAAGAAAGATTGTGCTCACTTTGGTGATGGAGCCGAGAATCACAGGTCACAGGGTGGCTAAGTTGGCATAGCCCAGTGAGCTGCTTCAGAGGACAGGGGCTTTGTTTCTGGGCTACACTGACAATTCTCTATGTATCTCACAGTAACATGTTTCCCTGTCTTCACCATCACACAGCTCAGCAGCAGGAAGACTTGGGTCTTGGAAATGTCCTGAAATGCACCTGTGATTTGGAGGATTGGGCTTTCTTCAGTGACTTCAGAAATCCTCATGCACTGTTTTCATCCTGGGAACTTGGTGAACATGACTTCAGGAGGAAGTGCTGTTTGTCACAGAGAATTCAGTCAGTGCAGGTGACATGGAGGGTCAGTGAGCTCTTCACAGTCTTAGCACAGACTCCTGCAGCCCCAGCAAAGCAGCAGGTTTGGGAGCTTCAGCTGTGTGGTTCTAGCTTTAGAGCCAAGTGACAAGAGAGGGGTTGTGGAATCTCCCTCCACAGTTAAGGAAAGCTGCTGAGGTCAGGCTAGTGTCAGGGTGGGGGGGCTTAATGGAGACCTAGAGGGCCATTGCATGCAGCTAAGAAGGTGAAGCCCAGATTGTCGGAGACCCTAAGATACTGGAGATGCCAGAGCCACGGGACACCTGCCAAGGAACGCTGAAGACTGGGTGTGGATCCCATGACAGAGAATTATGTTGCATCAACAAAAGGAGTTGCAGATCTTTGCAAGCAAAGTTGCAGAGCACTTTGACACCAGACTTGGAGATGCCCTGCTGGTTTTCAGTTTTGTGTTGGTCCATCATTTCTTCAGCGTGTTCTCCATTCCTCCTTTTGGAAAGGTAATGCATATTCTGGGCCATTGTACGTTGGAAGAGTGTGATATGTTTCTGATTTCACAAGAAGTTACAGCTAAAAGACTGCCTTCAGTTTCAGAAGAGAGTTTAAACTTTCAGTTCGCAAACAATGGGGAAATGTGTTAGACAAAGGGAAAATTAGAAGTGAGACTAAATACATTTTTCTATTATGATATGATTACCAGCCTCTGAGGACCAGAGTGTGGAATGTGGTAGATTGAATCGGAATGGCCACAGAGGCTCTTATATTTCAATGTCTAGTCTTAAGGGAGTGTGAAAGGATTAGGTGTGACCTTGTGGGTGTGTGTGATCTTATGGACAGAAGTGTGTCACTGGTGGTAGGCTTTGAAGTTTCCAAGCCCAAGCTTATAGCAATAGATCTATTTTTTTTCCTCTTGCCTGAAGATCTTGAAGCTGATCTCTTAGTTCCTTCTCAGGAACCACCTGTGTCTGCAAGCTGTCATGCTCCTGTCATGATCATCATGGGTGAAACCTCTGAATCTGTAAGCAGATACTAACTAACTGCATTCTCTTCTAAAAGTTGCTGTGGTCATGGTGTCTCTTCACAGCAATAGAACACTGGCTAAGATGACACTATGTGAAATTCTCAAATAATTAAAAACAATATTTAAAAACTAGTAAAAAGGGAAAGAAAGTAAAGGCACATGGTCTTCAAACTCTATCCACAAAGGTTGCTAGGCGACAGAATATGCACAGAAAGGGATGCTGAAGCAAGTCAAGCTGGGATCTATTTTCTACCCAACATTCTTCAAGCCTCTTCTCTTTTTATAGACTGCTGCCAAATCAGCCCCATATGTACAGAATTAAAGTCTATTACATTCAATTCTACCCCTAACTGCTGAGATCGTATTTGCATTTCTGAGCCTGAAACATAGTCACACCCTACACACTGGTGTTCAGCTGTGCTCTCATTTGTAGTCATCACATTCTCGTGATGTTGTGACAGTAAGATAATGGAATGGCCAATACTGTCTATACCGAATCAGAGCACTGGGGTCCCTCTCATATGTTTGGGGCTCACTGGGGTCCTGTTGGGTCTCCTATTATACATTTTGAAGAACTGCATTCAAGTTGAGGGAGCCCAGAAGATTGGATCCATGCACAGCCTAGGAAAGACATTTTTCAGTGGTTATGAGAGCAGGTGTGTGGCAGTCCATCCCTCTCTTTTCAGGTGATACCTCCTGGTGTGTTCCTTCTACATTCCTATCTTTGTATGACATGTTTAGTTCTTGGGATATGCAGAGTTTATAGTAATAGCTGGATCCTCCCTATCCATGGTCCTGCCAAGTAACTCCACATCTTTAACAGCCAAAAGAGTAGCATTAAAAAAATTCAGGAGCCTTTGCTGTTTGCTAGTGGAACTGGAACAGCAGGCTGGGTCCTTCTGTCTCTAGAGTCTGGAGTATCCTTCAGGAAGATGATAGAGGTCCACCGGTTTGAGAGTGGCTGTTGGTGGTTCAGATGCAGCTAAGGGAAGGTCCCAGGCTTTAGGGCCAAGTGCAGGAGTGTGTGTGGATGTGTGGCTGCCTGGAAGGGTGAAGTGTGAGGGAGGACACAAGAGCAGGTTGTGGTGTAGGCGCCATTGGCAGGCACAGTGCATGTGTGCAGGTGTCCTGAATGGCCCAGTGCCCAACAGGCATGTCTCAGTATTGTGCTCCAAATGCTCAGGTCTGTCTGGACTGTGCCATCTTGGTTCCAGGAAATGTTTGGGAGGACTCCACTGGAAAACCCACAGAGCAGGGGCTTCAGTTTTGAGAATGCTTTCCCAGAGATCCCTATGCTGCCCACAGTGAGGGTGTTAGTGGGAGGGATATGGAATCTGGCCTTAGCTTATAGGGACCCCAATCAGGGGCTCTGTATGCACTCTCACACAGAAGCATTCACTGCAGGCATGTGTGGAAAGCACAGAGGGCCCATAACATCACTCGCAGGAGTATGCTATATGCTCAGAGTGCCCACAGTTTTCTAGTCTCATATTTCAGTCTCCTATTTGACCACTGGAATAAGTAGGCCTCTGTACACGGGATTATGATCTCCCCACTGGAGCCACTGCCAAAAGAGCCAGCAAAGGTGCAGCCAAAAGTGTAGGTGGTCGATAGTTCCCCACTCACAGACCCCAGGGACATCACAGGGGCCAGGATCCAATCTGTCTGAATTCATGCATTGTCTCCTCTAGCCAGGGAAGCCTCAAAGTTGATGCTCTGACTCCAGCTGCTCATTCACTCATTAGTTTTGGAGTTTGGATCTTCTGTCCTTCAGACATGGTGCACACTGGTCACTGCCATCTTGGAGTCCCCTCTTCCTAAACAGAACACCAACAGCACAGGCTCTAAGATCAAGACTCAGTAAATGGGACCTCATGAAACTGTAAAGCTTCTGTAAAACCAAGGACATTGTCACCAGAACAAAATGACAGCCTACAGATTGGGAAAGGATCTTCACCAACCTTATATCTGACAGAGGATATAAAGAATACATAAAGAACTCAAGTTAAACACCAACAAACCAAGCAATCCATTTAACAAATGGGGTACCAAACTAAACGGAAAATTCTCAATAGAGAATGGTAGAGAAAGACTTAAAGAAATGCTCAACATTCTTAGTCTTCAGGGAAATGCAAATCAAAACAGCCCTGAGATTTCACCTCACACCCATCAAAATGGCTAAGATTAAAATCTCAAGTGACAACACATACTGTAGAGGATGTGGAGAAAGGGAATGTAAACTTGTACAACCACTTTGGAAATTAATCTGGCACTTTCTCAGACAATTCAGAATAGTGCTACATCAAGATCCAGCTATACTACTCCTAGGCTTATATCCAAAATATGTTCAAGTACATAGCAAGGACATCTGCACAACCATGTTCATAAGCAACTCTATGCATAATAGCCAGAAGCTGGAAACAACCTAGATATCCCTCATGGAGGAATGGATACAGAAATTGTGGTTTATTTACACAACAGAATACTACTCAGCTATTTAAACAAGAAAATGATGAAATCTGCAATCAATTTGTGGGAATTAGAAAAGAAATTTGCAATCAATTTTGAGAATTAGGTAACCTAGAAACAGAAAGACACACATGGTATATACTCACTCAAAAGTGGTTATTAGACATATAATATAGGATAAACATACTAAAATCTATACTCCTAAACAAGCTAAACAACAAGGAAGATCCGAGGGAAGATCCTCAGTCTTCATTCAGAAAGGCAACACAGCAGACATCAGAAGAAAGAGAAGACAGGGAACATGAGAGGAGTCCATCACAGATGGCCTCTGAAAGACTCTACTGATAGAGGTATTGAAGCACAGGCTGAGACTCATAGCCAAACTTTGGAAAGAATGCATGGTATTTTATGAAAGGAAGAGGAAATAGAGAGAACTGGAGGGGACAGGTGCTCTAAAATGAGACCCAACAAAGGAAAAAAAATCCTGAGCCCTGGGGGTCCTGAAGAGAATGATATCCCCACAAAGAACAATGCATGGAGAAGATCTAAAACCCTGGCTCAGATGTAGCCCATGGACTCAGTTTCCAAGTGGGTTCTCTTGTAAGGGGAACAGGGTCTGTGTCTGGTATGAACTCAGTGGCAGTCTTTCTGATCACTTCCCCCTGCAGGACACAGCCTTGCCAGGCCACAGAGGAAGACAATGCAGCAAGTCCTAATGAAACCTGATAGACTAGGGTCAGATGGAAGGGGAGGAGGACCTCCCATATCAGTGGGTTATAGGAGAGGCATAGGAGGAGAAGAAGAATGGAACAATCCAGGGGTTGGGAGGAGATAGTGGAGGGGGCCACAGCCAGGATACAAATTGAACAAATTGTAGTAAATGATAATAATAAAAAATGTGAAAAAAAATTCCGAAAATTAATCTGGGACTTTCTCAGAAATTAGGAATAGTGTTAACTCAAGATCCAGCTATCCCATCAGGTCTAACGCTCAGGACACCCAGCACCAAAAGACTTTTTGGATTCACACAGACTCTAGGCTCTAGCTTTCTAATGCAGGCATGAGGTCTGTGCTCATCCGCCATTATTTAGTACCCCTAGGGAACTGGGGCACACAGCTGCATCCTCAGACCTACAAAAGCCAGAGAGCCATTACAGCAGCCCTCAGATACTGTGCCAAGGATCAACCAGTTATCCCTAGCTAGACTGACAAAACTGTGGGAATCCCTGGTCCTTCAAGAGGGCTGCACAGCATCTGGACCAGAGCAGTGCCTGCAGCCGACAACCCAGACAGGGACACACAGCTTCCAGTCCAGACTGAGGCAGCCGACATCCCAGAGAGAGACACACAGCTTCCGGTCCAGACTGAGGCACCCAGCCTCCAGACCAGAGTGGCGCCCCCAGGTGCCAACTCAACCTAGGTGCACATTCTCCAGGCCCAGAGAAGAGAACTCAGCCTCTGTCCCAGAGACTTGCTGGGTGCTCCTCTCACTTTCCCGGACAGAATTGTGTGACCCAGGATAACAGACTGAGTTTCCCTGTTGGGAGAAAACCCCACAGCTAGGAAATCAGCAGGTTCTTCAAGAGGACTGTACCTGGAAAACTTTAACAACAGCAGCATCTCACTAAATTTATAACGAGACCCCAGCAGTGGGGAGGGGAAGCTGTCTTGAGAACTTCTATGGGTAAGAGGAGAGCCCCTCCCCCACCTAACAAAGACCACAGCTACTACTCAGAGCTATACGCCTGAGGTGAGCAGTGGCAATTCCTGAGAAACACTGGCCATACAGTGACCATAACCAAAAAGCAGAGGAGGACTCCTTCAGGAAAAATCATCTCCCGGCCAAGGGGATTCTCCCTACCTCAGGACTCCAGAAAGCACAGAAACTAACAGCCAACACCTAAAACAGCCCAATGGGTAGAGGTCAGCGTAAAAGCTCACCAACAAAAGACAGAACAATATGGCATCTCCAGAACCCAGCCATCCAGGGGCGAAAAGACCTGGACAACGCAGCATAATAGAAAATCAAGAAGATGACCTAAAATCGATGCTGATGAAGAGGATAATAAAGGAAACAAATAAAATAGGTAAAGAATTAAAGGAAGATAAAAACAAACAGATCATGGCTATCCGTAAAGAAGTGGAGGAAATTAAAGACAAGCAGATTATGGCTATCCATGAAGAAATACGGGAAGATGCAGCCAAATAGTTTGCAGCCTTCAGAGAAGAAATAATTGAATCACTGAAAGAAGTAAAAGAAACAGAGTTGAAGGAACTAAAAGAACAACAGGAAAATACAATCAGAAAGGTGAAGGAAGTAAACAAAACAAATCAAGATGTGAAGATAGAACTGGAAAAATTAAAGAAAACACAAATGGAGGAAATAATGGAGAGGAAGAATTTAGGGAAGAAAACAGGAACGACAAAGGTACGCATAACCAACAGACTACAATAGATGGAAGAAAGATTCTCAGGTGTAGAAGATACAATGGAAGAAATCAATATATCTGTCAAAGAAAATGTTAAATCCAAAAAATTCCTGACACAGACCGTCCAAGAAATCCAAGACAGTATGGAAAGACAAAACCTAAGAATAATAGGTATAGAGGAAAAAGAAGACTCCCTTCTCCAAGGCCCAGAAAATATTTTCAACAAAATCATTGAAGAAAATTTCCCCAAGTTAAAGGAGAAGCCAATAAGAATACATGAGGCCTACAGAACACCCAACAAATTTGACCAGAATAGAAAATCCTCCCGCCACATAATAATCAAAACAGTAAGTATACAGAACAAAGAAAAAATACTAAAAGCCACAAGGGAAAAAGGCCAAGTAACATATAAAGGCAAACCCATTAGAATCACACCTGACTTTTCAACAGAGACTATGAAAGCCAGAAGGGCCTGGACAGATATCATGCAGACCCTAAGAGAACACAGATGTCAGCCCAGGCTACTGTACCCTGCAAAACTCTCAGTTCTCATAGATGGAGAAAACAAGATATTCAATGAAAAAAACCAATTTCAGCAATACCTACATACAAATCCAGCATTACAGAAGACACTGGAAGGGAAAAATACAACCCAAGAAAATTAGCTTTTGTCAAGAAAACACAGGAAATAATTAACCTTACTACAGTAAAACAAAAAGCAATGAAGCACACAACCTTATGACCACAGCCAACATCAAAATCAAAGGATCTAACAGCCACTGGTCATTAATCTCTCTCAACATCAATGGACTCAACTGTCCAGTAAAAAGACACAGATTAACAGAATGGATACGTAAACAAAACCCAGCCATCTGTTGCATACAAAAACCACACCTAAGGCACAAAGATAGACATTACCTGAGGGTAAAAGGTTGGAAGACGACTTTCCAAGTAAATGTACCCAAGAAACAAGCAGGAGTAGCCATTCTAATATTTGATAAAATAGACTTTCAACCAAAATTAATAAAAAGAGATGGGGAAGGACACTTCATGCTCATCAAGGGAAAATTCCATCAGGAAGATATCACAATCCTGAACATCTATGCCCCAAATACAAGAGCACCCACATTTGTAAAAGAAACATTGATAAAATTTAAACCAACTGTTGGGCAGAGTGAATGGAATTTTAGGTAAGAACTGGGAAATAGTAAGAGCTGGAGAGGACAGGGTCTCCACAAAGAGAGCAACAGAACAAGAAAATTTGAACACAGGGAACTTCCCAGAGACTCATACTCCAACCAAGGACTATTCATAGACATAACCCAGAACCCCTGAACAGATGTAGCCCAGGGCAGTTCAGAGTCCAATTGGGTTACATAGTAATGGGAAGAGGGACTGCCTCTGACATAATATGATTGGCTTGCTCTTTGATCACCTCCCCCTGGGGGGGAGCAGCCTTACCAGGCCATAGTAGAGGACAATGCAGCCACTTTTGATGTGAACTGATATGCTAAGATCAGAAAGGAGAGGAGAACCTCCCCTATCAGTGGACTTGGGGAGTGGCATACATGCAGAGGGAGGAGAGAGGGTGGGATTGGGAGGGGAGGAGGGAGGGGCTTATGGGTGGATGCAGAATGAATAAAGTGTAATTGATGAAAATTTAAAAAAAAAAAGGGAAAAAATAATTTAAGAACCTTAAAGGACTTTCAAAAGTGGAGGAAAACATGGAGTTAGTCAATTTACATGGAGCATGTCTCGCCCCTGGGGGCAATGGTCTCCTGAACCTACTCAGACCTCGGACTCCACCACTTCTAGTTCTAGAACTGATGCAGGATGTTCCAAGGAGTGGGTTAAGGCTTCTCATAATATTTCCTATAAGCGCACACCTGTTTGTTTATATCCCCCATTTTTATTCATTATTAGCCAGATAGAGCCAAGTAATTGGGGTAATGATACTTGCTTTTTTGCCCAATGCTGGAATGCTAGTGAATTTAGGTATGCCCTGGTTACTTGCATGCCTCGCTGGGTGCCTGTGCCCATTGATGCCCCTCACGCTATGACTCTCTTCAGGTAGAAAAGGGATCTTGGAATTACAGCCGCCATTGTTACTGCCATCACATTGGCGGCTGTTGTAGCTACCACCAGGGTATTAGCCATGAGTCATACTGGGCAGACTGCTCAGACCCTGAATAATCTTTTAGCCAATGTAGCTCATGCCTTAGATGTACAAAAAGGAATTAATGCTCAACTAAAAGGAAGCTTGATGGTGTTCAATCAGAGGATTGACCTCGTGCAGGAGCAAACTGATACCCTATGGCAAATCGATCAACTTGGCTGTCAATGAAAATATGCTGGACTTTGAGTCACTAGCATACAACATGAGAATTTTTCCTGTGCTGCAAATCTGTCTAAACAATTGTCTAGCTATATTTTAGGTAATTGGACTGGAGAATTCGATACTACGATGGAGCAGCTGAGAGTGGCTATTATCACAGTAAATTCTACCAGAGTGGAAGCAGGACTAGCCACAGGATTATCACCATGGATTGCTGCAGCCATGAATCATCTGAAGGAATGGGCGGGCATGGGAGCGTTAGCAGGCCTTCTGGTGTTGGTATCCTTGGTTTGCCTGCGGTGTATATGCAAGATTAGAGTCTCACAATAGCGTAATGCAGCTATGATCATTCAGGCCTTTACAGCCATTGAAGCCGGACAGTCTCCCCAAGCATGGTTGGCTACCATAAAAAGCTAAAATGTTAGGCTCAGCATGTGAGGCTAAGCACTGCACTCAGGGTCAGCCGCTTTCGACCCAGAGAAGAGAATGTCTGATTGCATGCGGGTTGATGCCCCAGGTCCCGCCTCTGAGAAAAAGGTATCAGACGGGTCTGATGCTCTTTGGGTGGATGACACCTAAATGAACATCAGTACAAAGTCCCAATTTATTTCTAATATCAGAGATCAGACCTCTACTCTTGCCTGATGCATCTAAAACAAAAAGGGAGAACTGTAGAGAGCTGCAGAATGCTGTGCCTTAAAGATGGAGCTGGTTTTCGCCTTCCACCTTCCCGATGGTGAGTGCTCTCTGTCAGGAACAATTCCACGTTTGGCTAAGGCCGAAGATCTGGCTTGCTTCCATGTATGTGGACCTATCTGCATTGCGCACGTGGCACGCTGGGGTTGGCTACCCAGAGGCTATTAAAGCTGTGGGCTGGCTTTCCCCAGGGTCAGATGATTGATCAAGGTTCCTGAATAAACTGCATTGAAAAAAAAATTTTTTAAACCACATATAGATCCCTACACATTGATATTGGGAGACTTCAACACCCCACTCTCAACAAAGAACAGGTCAACAAAACAGAAATTAAACAAAGAAACAATATCTCTGACAGAGGTCATGAAACAAATGGACCTCACAGATATTTATAGAAACACAAAGAATTTAACTTCTTCTCAGCACCTCATGGAACTTTCTCCAAAATAGACCATATATTTGGTCACAAAGCAAGCCTCAACAGATACAAGAAGATTGAAATAATCCCTTGTAGTTGTCTGATCACCATGGAATAAAGTTGGACTTCAACAACAACAGAAATAGCAAAAAGCCTACACACACATGGAAACTGAACAACTTGTTACTAAATGACAGCTGGGTCAGGGAAGAAATAAAGAAAGAAATTAAAGTCTTCCTAGAACTCAATGAAAATGAAGACACAACATATCCAAACTTGTGGGACACAATGAAAGCAGTGCTAAGAGGAAAGTTCATAGCACTAAGTGCCTTCAAGAAGAAATTCGAGACAGCTCATTCAAGCAACTTAATGGCCCACTTAAAAACCCTTGAAAAAGAAGAAGCAGACACACCAAAAAGGAGTAGATGGCTGGAAATAATCAAACTCAGGGCTGAAATCAATCAATTAGAAACAAATAAAACAATTCAAAGAATCAATGAAACCAAGAGCTGGTTCTTTGAGAAAATCAACCAGATTGACAAACCCTTAGCCAAGCTAACTAAAAGGCAGAGAGACACCAATCAAATCAACAAAATCAGAAATGAAAAGGGGGACATAAATACAGACACTGAGGAAATCCAAGCAATCATTCAGACTTACTTCAAAAGTCTATATGCAACAAAATTTGAAAATATAAATGAAATGGACAATTTTCTTGATCGATTTGACTTACCAAAGCTGAATCAGGACCAGGTAAATCGATTAAATAGTCTTATATCCCTCAAAGAAATAGAAGTGGTCATCAAAAGTCTCCCATCCAAAAAAAGCCCAGGACCAGATGGCTTCAGCTCAGGATTCTACCAGACCTTCAAAGAAGAGCTAACTCCAATTCTTTTCAAACTATTCCACAAAATAGAAACAGAAGGAACATTACCAAACTCATTCTATGAAGCCACAGTCACCTTGGTACCTAAATCTCACAAAGACTCAACAAAGAAAGAGAATTTCAGGCCAATCTCTCTTATGAACATTGATGCAAAAATACTTAACAAAATACTCGCAAACCAAATACAAGAACACATCAAAGATATTATCCACTATGACCAAGTAGGCTTCATCCCAGGTATGCAGGAGTGGTTCAATATGGGGAAATCCATCAATGTGATCCACCATACTAACAAACTGAAAAAAAAAAAAAAAAAACACATGATAATCTCCCCAGATGCTGAAAAAGCATTTGAGAAAATTCAACATCCATTTATGTTTAAAGTCTTTGAGAGGTCAGGGATACAAGGCACATATCTAAACATAGTAAACGTGATATACAGCAAGCCTAAAGCCAACATCAAACTGAATGGAGAGAAACTTAAAGCAATCCCACTGAAATCAGGGACAAGACAAGGCTGTCCACTCTCCCTATATCTCTTCAACATAGTTCTGGAAGTCCTTGCTAGAGCAATAAGACAGTTGAAGGAGATCAAGGGGATACAAATTGGAAAGGAAGAAGTCAAATTATCACTATTTGCAGATGATATGATAGTATACATGAGTGACCCCAAAAACTCTACCAGGGAACTCCTACAGCTGATAAACACCTTCAGCAAAGTGGCCGGATACAAAATTAACTCAAAAAAATCAGTAGCCCTCCTGTATACAAAAGACAAAAGGGCTGAGAAAGAAATGAGGGAAACAACACCCTTCACAATAGCCACAAATGACATAAGGTACCTTGGAGTAAGCCTAACCAAGGAAGTCAAAGACTTGTATGAAAAAAAATTCAAATCTCTGAAGAAAGAACTAGAAGTAGATATGAGAAGATGGAAAGATCTCCCATGCTCATGGCTTGGCATGATTAACAAAGTAAAAATGGCCATCTTACCAAAAGCAATCTACAGATTTAATGCAATTCCCATCAAATTGCCAACACAATTCTTTACAGATCTGGAAAGAAAAATTCTCAACTTGGTACATAATAACAAGAAACCAAGAATTGCTAAAACAATCCTCTACAATAAAAGATCTTCTGGAGGTATCTCCATCCCTGATCTCAAGCTGTACTATAGAGTAACAGTTATAAAAACTGCATGGTACTGGCATAGAAACAGAATGGTGGATCAATGGAACCAAACAGAAGACCCAGAAATAAACCCACACACTTATGGACACCTGTTTTTTGACAAAGATGCCAAAACCATGCAATGGAAAAACCATAGCATCTTCAACAAATGGTGCTGGTCCAACTGGATGTCTACATGTAGAAAAATGAAAATAGATCCATACTTATCACCCTGCACAAAACTGAAGTCCAAATGGATCAAAGACCTCAACATAAAACCAGACACATTAAATCGGCTAGAAAAAAAAAGTGGGTAATACCCTAGAACTCATTGGTACAGGAGAAAACTTCCTGAACAGAACACCAACAGCACAGGCTCTAAGAGCAACAATCAATAAATGGGACCTCATGAAATTGAAAAGCTTCTGAATAGCAAAGGACACAGTCATCAAAACAAAGTGACTGCCTATACAGATTGGGAAAGAATCATCACCAACTCTTTATCTGACAAAGGACTCATATCCAGTATATATAAAGAACTAAAGAATCTGAAAAGCAGCAAGCCAAGTAATCCACTTAAAAAAGGGGGAACAGAGCTAAACAGTGAATTCTCTGTAGAGGAATATCGAAGGGCAGAGAAGCGCTTAAAGAAATACTCAACCTCATTAGCCATTAGGGAAATGCGAATCAAAACAACCCTGATATTTCACCTTACATCCATCAGAATGGCCAAGATGAAAAACTCAAGTGACAACACATGCTGGAGAGGTTGTGGAGAAAGGAGAACCCTTCTCCACTGCTGGTGGGAGTGTAAACTTGTACAACCACTCTGGAAATCAATCTGGTGCTTTCTCAGACAACTAGGAATAGTTCTTCCTCAAGATCCAACCATACCATTCCTAGGCATATACCCAAAAGTGGCTCAAGTACACAAAGAGGACATTTGCTCAACCATGTTTGTAGCAGCTTTATTTGTAATAGCCAGAAGCTGGAAACAGCCCAGATGCCCCTCAACTGAAGAATGGATGCAGAAACTGTGGTACATCTATACAATGGAGTATTACTCAGCAATGAAAAATAGGGAAATCATGAAATTTGCAGGTAAATGGTGGGACCTGGAAAGGATCATCCTGAGTGAGTTGTCCCAGAAGCAAAAAGACACACATGGTATATACTCACTCATATAAACATACAACATAGAATAAACCCACTAAAATCTGTACATCTAAACATACTAAACAAAAGAGATTACCCTAACTAAAATGTTCAATACCCATCCTGAAAGGCAAAGAGGATGTACATCCGAAGAAAAAGAAAAAGGGAAACAACCTAGGAATCTGCTACAGAGGGCCTCTGAAAGCCTCTGCCATGCAGACTGTGAAAGCAGATACTGAGCCTGATGGCCAACTGTCACGCAGAGTGAATGGAATTTTATGTAAGAACTGGGAAATAGTAAGAGCTGGAGAGGACAGGAACTCCACAAGGAGAGCAACAGAACAAGAAAATTCGAACACAGGGAACTTCCCAGAGACTCCTACTCCAACCAAGGACTCTTCATGGAGATAACCTAGAACCCTGAAAATGCAGCCACTTCTGATGAGAACTGATAGACTAAGATCAGAAAGAAGGAGAGGAGGACCTCCCCTATCAGTGGACTTGGGGAGGGGCAGGCATGCAGAAAGGGGGGGGGGAGGGTGGGACTGGGAGGGGAGGAAGGAGGGGCTTATGGGGTGATACAAAATGAATAAAGTGTAATTAATAAAAGTTAAAATAAATAAATTAATAAATAAATAAAGACAAAAAAAAGATCCAGCTATACTATTCATGAATATATATTCAAAAGATAATAAACCATACAACAAGAACATTTGCTCAACTATGTTCATAGCAGCATATTATTCATAATGTCCAGAATCTGGAAACAACCTAGAGGTCCCTCAACTGAAGAATGGATAAAGAAATTATGTTACATTTAGACAATAGAATGCTACTCAGCAATTAAAAACAAGGAGATCATGAAATTGCAGGCAAATGGTGGGAATTAGAAAAGATCATCCCAAGTGAGGTATTACAGAAGCAGAAAAGGACTTATAGAATATACTCACTTATAAGTGTATATTAGCCACATAATATGGGATAAACATACAAAATAGTAATGAAGAAGCTAAACAACAAGAAAGACCCTAGAGAAGAGACTGAAACCCCACTGGGAAGGGCAAATAGCGTAGACATCAGAAGTAGGAGAAGACAATGAACAGGACAGGAGCCTTCCACAGAACACCTCTGAAAGATTCTACCCAGCAGGGTATCGAAGGAGATAGTGAGCCTCATAGCCAAAGTTTGGGCAGAGTGCTGGAATCCTTATGGAGAAGATGGAGATAGAAAGACCTGGAGGGGAAAGGATCTCCACAAGGAGACAAACACAGCTCAAAAATCAGGGCCCTGGGGTCCTGTCGAGACCCATACTCCAACCAAAGACCATGCACGGAGAGGACCTAGAACCCCTGCTCAGAGGAAGTCCGTTGGCTGCTCAGTTTCCAAGTGGGTTCCCTAGTAAGAGAAACGGGGGATGCTTCTGACATGAACTCAGTGGCTGGCTCTTTGCTTACCTGCCCTTGGGTGGTACAGGCTTTCCAGGACACAGGGGAAGATGATGAAGCCTGCCATGATTAGACCTGATAGGTTAGGGTTAGATAGAAGGGGAGGACTATCAGTGGACTAGGGAAAGGTAATAGGGGGAAGAAGGGGTGGGTGAGACTGTGAGGAGATGAGGGAAGGCCTACAGCTGGAATATAAAATGAATAAATTGTAATAAATACATAAAAAACAAATGAATGAGTAAATAAATAAAATTCAATGACATGATTACAGACATGCTCAGTTGTGTCACAGGAGAATCCACAGCAAACACAGGCTGTTCCTGAGTGTAGGGCAGGTAGACTGTTGGAAATTGTTATAAGAAAGATTGTGCTGACTTTGGTGATGCAGCCGAGAATCACAGGTCACAGGTGGGTCAGATGTCATATCCCAGTGAGCTGCTTCAGGAGACAGGGGCTTTGTTGCTGGGCTACACTGACAAATCTCTTTGTATCTCACAGTAACACGTTTCCCTGTCTTCACCATCACACAGCTCAGCAGCAGGAAGACTTGGGTCTTGGAAATGTCCTGAAATGCATCTGTGATTTGGAGGATTGGGCTTTCTTCAGTGACTTCAGAAATCCTCATGCATTGTTCTCATCCTGGCGACTTGGTAAACATGACTTCAGGAAGAAGTGCTGCTTGTCACAGAGAATTCAGTCAGTGCGAGTGACAGGGAGGGTCTGTGAGCTCTTCACAGTCTTAGCACAGACTCCTGCAGCTCTTCCTGGAGAAGAACCTGGGGAACAACCCCAGAAGGAAGTGATATGGTTCTCTTCCATCTTTTAAAATCCCCCAACACTACTTGCTGTAGTCAGTCAAGAGAATATTCATATTTCTTACCCTTCTCAAAGGGTCACAAGGAAGGGATTCTCTAGTGTTCTGTGAAGTCCAACTTTTTTCCTGCTAGACTGATGTACACCTAGGACCCATGACCTTGATGAGCTCCTTAGTGTCCATGTGGGATTTGTGTACAGAAAAATGTCTAGTGTATGTTGTGAACACACCATGGGCCATAAGCCCGATGGAGACTGATTGTGACTTCTGTGAGTCCCAATGGTTCACTGAAAACTCTGACTTGGTAGTTTGAGGGCTTCAAACTGCAGCTGGAGAAAGACCATGGAGGAGGGTGTTGCTGTTGTTGTGGTTGCATTATGGTCCCCTCAGAGCCTGTACACATGGCAAACTCTGCCCCTGTTATGAGGAGTGAGAAAGCTCATAAGTGGTGCACACTGTGGTCCCAGAGCTCTTAGATGATGGAGCAGAGAAGTTTGAATATCATTATAGAAAGAGCCATGGTTCCTGCCTGCATCTTCCAGACCTTTGTGTAATGGTTGCACCTCTGAACACAGATCTCTCTCTGTGGCATTTCTCAAGAACTCACAGGACAGCAATGTGTTGCAGCCACAGCTGTGCCATCACCATAGGCAACAGAATTCCATGACAATCTGACAATTGTTGATCATTTCCCAGGTGGCATCATGTTTTGATTGAGCAAACATCATCCCCTGGATTCCAAAGTCCAACTACTTTTATAGTGACATCATCCATGTAATCCCAGAATGCCTTTGAGAAGAGTGTTCTTTTGTGTTCTAGGTGACACATCTGACTACTTCTGAGTTTGGACAGTTGGTGAGATCTGGGCCCATTGATGGAACTCATTTCATTATTTTGTATATTGATAAAGGAAGATATCACGTGTCTATATGTAACACAAACACTCACACATGTACACACACAGAGGGAGAGATATAGACAGACAAATAGGAACAGAGAGAGCCCAAGACAGAAACAGAGACAGAAAGAGATAGGTATAGGCATACAGAGAAAGACAAAGAAACACTATGATAAATAAATACGAAACACTTACCACACAGGAAAATAGAAAGCGGGATAAAGATTTCAACACTTCAAGGATTATTATCCACTGTACTTGTAGAAAGAATCCCTGTGGACTGGCAGGCTAAACACAGATGAGCCCAGTCCTCATTTGAACTTGTCTCTGTCACCCAGATCTCTGTGTGCTCTCCGCGCCCCCTGCTGGTTATGAGCGCCCAGCAGGGAGGTTTGTGTCTGAGCTCTCAATAACATTCACTCACTGTGTCTCTTGCACAGTAATATGTGGCTGAGTCCTCAGACCTCAGACTGTTCATTTGAAGGTACAGGGTGTTCTTGGCATTGTCTCTGGAGATGGTGAACCGGCCCTTCACGGCGTCGGCATAATAGGTGCTACTACCATCATATCTAATAACTGCAACCCACTCCAGCCCCTTCCCTGGAGCCTAGCGGACCCAGCTCATGTAGTAATTACTGAAGGTGAATCCAGAGGCTGCACAGGAGAGTTTCAGGGACTTTCCAGGCTGCACCAAGCCTCCTCCAGACTCCACAAGCTGTACGTCACTCTGGACACCTGCAAACACAAAGAATACCGGCTAGAAAACTGTCACCAAAACAACAATTTCTCTTATCATATCCACACAGCACACACAATCTCATCTTCATAACTGACCTTTAAAAATAAAAACAAGGAAAATCCAGCTGATCCCCAAGTCCATGGTGAATGGTCTGTGGTCAGTGGTAATCACTGAATGTGAGATCCTGGGAATCCAGGGTTGGGCTCCTCTGCCAGAGCTGCAGGGTCAGGGCAGGGCTGGTTTTCAAGGGCACAGAGAAGCCTTATTTGCATGTCTTCCTGCTGTAGCTGCTCTGGAGTTGGACCTGGAGGGAAGGCAGTGCACAGAGCAGATATAAGACATGTAAGTCATCGCTGACAGTTAGAATTTAGCAAAGCATAGTCGTTTCATTTTCACATCTTTTGGTCAACAATTCTTCATACTTCATTTAGATGGCTTTTGTGCATATGTACAGAACATGCTTGGTTTACAAACTCGTGCATGTCTTTAGAAAGACAGTGTTATTAAACAGTGGCACACCTAATCATGTTTCTATAGATGAGCTTAGGTTCTCCCACTGTCTGGGCTGCACATGGCTTCTCCCTGATGTAAATCTTGGACAGGGTCACTCCTGCAAGGAGATGTTTGCAGAACTCATTATCTGTGACTAGAAACCTTGAGAATTATCTGATTTTTACTCATCAGTATAGTATGATGTCCTCAGTCCTCATAGGAGCTTGCAACTCAGACATCCCATGTTCCTGTCTTTCTACCACTCAGAGTTTGCTATGGAGACACACTTCTATTTGCAGCAAAGTCACTTCCTTTTCATTCTGAATTCTCCCCATTATTCCTTTTAAGTTCTGCCTCTACCATTTTCTTTTTGCATCTTTATTCCAGGCCACATGTGAATGTCTTTGTTGTTTTAAGGTGGTTAGTTTCCCCCCATTTAATACAATTAGGATAATCTGGGCTTTTAACTGATTTTTAGGATGACTTTTTCTTATTCAACTGCTTCTCTCGTTTCCCTCCTGCTTTTCTTGTTTCTCTCACCACATCTCACTTTTGATTTCACATCACCAATATTCCCTTGTTCTTGGTCCTCCTTGTCCCACACTTAGGATGTGTTTCTCTCCTAGGATTCCCATTCTAGTTCCAATACCTACAAAATAGAGGTCAGCACATAGGACACACCCAATGTAGCCTCTGCATATGACAGAAAAAAGCAATGTTTGTGTTTTCAATTCCTTGTTATATTTTTTGCATAACATTTTCCAGTTCCACTCATGTTCCTCCAAGTTGCAGAGAACACTAGACAAGAGGAGGTGGAAAGGGTGTAAGAGGTGGAGCGTGGGAAAGAGTGCTGGGAGATAATGTCTTGTGGACATGACATGGCTTCCTCATTCATAACTCATGGTGGATGTAGTTTTGTGTGTAAACCCTACCTGAGACCCAGCCAACTAAACACACAGTATAGATTGTGCAGATTATTTCCAGGCCTTATGTCTTAGTGAGGAATTCTTGGATGTAGCCTTTCACGGAGAGAATTTATCTGTTTGAAAATGTGATCACTGGTGGGTGTTCTATTCTGTAATCCTTGTCCCTACTGCACATATGCACATATAGGTAGGATTAATCAGCTTAAAATTGTTGTGAAGTTGTAAGAGGTTTATGTTGGGAATATAAGAGAGGTGTTGAAGGACAGATGAGTTGAACCAGCCAGGCCAGAGCAGAAAATAAGTAAGAAAAGGTGAACTTATTAAGCTGTAATTCTCAGAGACTGAAAACATTCTAGGCCTCAGATTGTATGGAGGCTAGAAGATTCCAGGACTATACCTATAATAGCAGAAAGTGACAGTAAGCCCTCTAGATCACAACTGAAACAGGTGAATAAAGGTGGGTTTTACACTTCTCCCCTCTCTGCAAGTCTAGTCTGTTAGAGTTAAAACATCTGGTCCTGTTTTTTTTTTTTTTGTGTGTGTTTGTGTGTGTGTGTGTGTGTGTGTGTGTGTGTGTGTGTGTGTTCTGTTCCTTGATTGTCATTGTCAGGCTGTCTGCTTGGCCTACCTTCCTGAAGAGGGCTGTGGAACCCCAAAAATCTCATGTTCACCCGGGGCACAGACAGCAGGGTGAGAAGCAGGCTATTCCCTGAGCTCCACAGTCAGGCCCAAAGCACTGTCTGCCTCCCAGGGAGTCCTGCCCACACCATGAGCATCTAGCCAACCTCACAGACAACCAGATGGATAAAGGCCAGTGTAAAAACACAGTCAAAAGATCCAGGACATTATGGCAAAACCAGAGCCACGTTGTCCCATTACAACAAGCCCTTATATTTACATATCTGAAGCACAAGTAGATGACCCTAAATCCAACCCTATAAAGAAGAAGTGTAAAAGAGCACAGCTAAAAGAGCCAGGTAAATATGGCAAAACCAGAGCCCAGCTATCCTATTACAAGTCCTTATATTTATATATCTGAAGCAAAAGTAGATGACCTTAAATCCAAACCTATAAAGAAGAAAAGGCACTTAAAGAGAAAAGAAATAAATCTCTTAAAGAAATACAGGAAACTACAATGAAACAGGTGAAGGAAATAAAGCAAACAGATGAAGACCTGAACATGGAAATAGAAACAATAAAGAGAATATTTTCTTTTTTTTCTTTTTCCTAGAGATGGAAAACCTCTGTAAGACAACAGGAACCACACATGCAGCATCACCAACAGATGCAGGAGATGGAAGACAGACTTTCAGGCACAGCAAATATCATTCAAGTAATTGATATGTTGGTCAAAGAAAATTTTAACTCTAAAAAGTTTCTGAGACAAAACATCCAAGAAATCTGGGACATTAATAAAGAACCAAACCTAATAAAAATAGTAATAGAAGAAGAGAAAACTCTCAGGTCCAAGGCCCAGAAAATATTTTCAACAATCACAGAAGAAAACTTCCCCAACCTGAAGAGATTCCTACAAACAATAAGCTTACAGAACAACAAAACAAAACAAACAAACAAACAAACAAAGGAACAAAAACTGGATTGGATCAGAAAAGAAAATCCACCCACCATAAAATACTAAAAACACTAAATATACATCACAAAAAGAGAATATTGAAAACAGCAAGGGAAAAGGCCAATTAACAGATAGAGGCAGACCTACCTGAATCACCTTTATT
>JAEOAE010000363.1:0-64373 GCA_036365155.1 Meriones psammophilus
TGGCACAACTGTTTCATTACAATGTTATTATGACATCACAATGGCACAACTGTTTCATTACAATGTTATTATGACATCACAATGGCACTACAAGACTTCACAATGGTACTATGATACCACAATGTTACTACCAAGAGATCACAATGGTACTATGATGATATCACAATGACATTGTGACATTACAATGATAGTTTGTGACATCACACAGGAATAATGACATCATAATGGTACTAGTAGGACAATAGTATTGCCATCGAAATGATACCATTGTGACATCACTAGGAAATTATGATATTATACTTAAATGATATCACTTTTGTGTTATGAGGTCACAATGGTAGTATTGTGACATCACAGTGGAATTGTGACAAGACTGTGGTAAGTTTGTGAGATCACAGTGGTACAATTTGAGAACACAATGCTATTATTAGGACATCACAATGGTATTATGACATCACAATTTAATTTTGACACCACAATGTCAATGTGATATCACATTGGTATTAGGACATCTCATTTGCATACAATGTTATTATGCACAATGGCATCACAAGCATGACATCACAATGGCAAGACTTCACAATGGTACTATGATACCACAATGTTACCAAGAGATCACAATGGTACTATGATGATATCACAATGACATTGTGACATTACAATGATAGTTTGTGACATCACACAGGAATAATGACATCATAATGGTACTAGTAGGACATGGCAATAGTATTGTCATCGAAATGATACCATTGTGACATCACTAGGAAATTATGATATTATACTTAAATGATATCACTTTTGTGTTATGAGGTCACAATGGTAGTATTGTGACATCACAGTGGAATTGTGACAAGACTGTGGTAAGTTTGTGAGATCACAGTGGTACAATTTGAGAACACAATGCTATTATTAGGACATCACAATGGTATTATGACATCACAATTTAATTTTGACATCACAATGTCAATGTGATATCACATTGGTATTAGGACATCTCATTTGCATTATGACATCATAATGGTACTATTGTGAGATCACTATGCTCTATTTTGATATCACAATGGAATTATGATATTACAATGGAATTTTGACATCACAATTATATGATATATTCATTATGGACTTAGGACACCATAATGGTAGTATGATATCATAATGGAATAATGACATCATAATTGCATTTAACATCATGATGTAATCATGAAATCTCAATGTAGTTATCTCATCATAATGAAATTAGGACATCATAATGCTATTATCACCTCACATTGGTATTAAGACATTGTAAGGTTAAAATTTCCTTATAATGGTATTATGTGATTCTTCTTTTCTCAAGATATCCTAATGGATCACATGACACTACAATGGTATTATGACATCACTATGGAATTATTTTGTCATAATCGTGTTGTGACAGCACAATGGAATTATGACATCAAAATGGTCTTATGACATCTTAATTTTCTCATGATATCCCAACGGTATTATATTGTCATCATGGTATTATGTTTTCCTAATTACATTGTGACATTAGAGGAGTAAAATATCATCACAATTGAATTATGAGATAATAATGTTTATGTGACATCATAATGGTATTATAAATACATTATTTTATGCATTATAATGGAATTAGGACACTATAAAGTTTTCATTTCATTATATTGATATTTTGACATCTTCTCTCATGATAACCTTATATATATTTTGATATCACAATGATATTATGACATCACAATTCTATGATTCTTCATGATATTATAACATCACAACAGAGTTATGACAGCATAATGGAATTATGAAATTACTATGTTATTATGGTTTCATAAAGGGATTATAACATCACAATGGTATTAAGACATCATAATGGTATTATGACATCACAATGGAATTATCACATCACTATGGTATTATGTTTTCATAATGATATTAGGACATCATGATGGAATTAGGATATGACATCCCAGTACAGTTATGACATCCTGATGGATTCTCTGACCTCAAAGTAGGATTATGACATCATAATGCAATTATGACATCACAATGGTAATATGACATCACCATAGATTATGACATCCTAATATTTTCATTTCATTACAATGATATTATGGCATCTTTATTCTCCCATTATAACCATATGGATTCTATAATATAACAAGGATATTATGACATTACAGTTGCATTATTTCTTCATGGTATTATGACATCACTTCAGAATTAGTACATCACAATGTTATTATTACAGCACACTGGTATTATGACATCACAATGGAAAGATGACAGCATAATGTTATTATGATATCTAAACGGAATTTTGACATCACAGTATAAATATAACTTCATAATGGAATAATGACATCATCATCAAATTATGACACCGTAATCATATTATGACATCACAATGGTATTATGACATCGTCATGCTATTTTGATATCATAATTGAATTATGACATCATAGAGTGACTTTATATTAGTATTATAACATCATAACAGAATAACATCATCACAATGGAATTATGACTTCATAATAGCATTATGACATCTTAATGGAAGTATGACATTACAATGGAATTTTGACATCACAATGTTATTATGTATTCTATAATTATATGATATTATGACGACATCATAACTATAATGGTGGAATTTTGTGGAATGATATCGTTATCATTTCATTATAATGATATTATGAATCTTTATTCGACAGCATAATGGGATTCTATGACATCATATTATGAATAATGATTATCACAAATGCATAAATTTTGAATAATGCAATCAGAAAGGAATTATGACATCATTATGAAATTATGAATCATCTCTCCATTTCATAAACTAGAGAAATTTAAGGCTATAATTTTCAGTTATTCTGGATTGGAAGCATATGAGAAAATGATCCTAATTTTATCGGATATAAATTTGCATTTAATTTGTAACATTCTTATACATTTTTCTGCAAAACACCACTTTTTGAACTGGGGATATTTGTATGATGGCATACTATTAAATAAACTACATTAATAGGCAAATCTCATCAAGAATTTATAATTCTGTTATTTGATATATTCTTATCATTTGTGAATAAAGACTAATCCACAATTATTTTGGTTTGGTTGTTTTTTTGTTTATTTATTTTTTTAAGACAGGGTTTCTCTTTGGAGCCTTGGCTGTCCTGGATTCACTTTGTAGACCAGGCTGGCCTCAAACTCAGAGATCCACTTGCCTCTGCCACCTCCAGTGCTGGGATTACAGGCATGTGGCACTGTGCCTGGCTTGATCCACAATTCTTGAGTCAATAACAGTCTATTGAGAAGTACAGCTCCATATTTTTCTCTTAAGAAATGAGATAACACAATGCTACCGGTAATGTTTTACAGCACCTGGTGAGTAAGGCTTTTAACCTTTCTTTGTTTTAAAAAAATATTTTTATATTAATTACAGTTTTTTTCACTTTATATCCCAGCTGCAGCCCCCTCCCTCATTCCTTCCAAATCCTGTCCTCATTCCCTTTGACTGTTCTTCCAGAGGACCAGTTTTCAATTCCCATCAACCAAATGGCAGCTCACAACTGTCTGCAAATCCAAGATCTGTCAAAATAACACAGACATATATGCAGGCAAAACACCAACAAAACATCAGCGAAAAGGCGAGTATGTATCAGAGGACAACACCCAGGACTCAGTTCTTCCCTTCCACTGTGGGATATAAGGACTGAACTCAATTTCTTTGACTTGCAGTGAGCCATTTCACAAGTTCCCCATGAAAACATTTTTATAAAGGCAAAAGCAAGACTCAGCCCTAAGACCCACAGAGAGCCAATGAAGTCAGCTAGTAAGACAAAACTGGTCGTTTGTGGTGGCGCACACCAGTAGGATTTGCTGGAGGAGGCAGAGGCAGGAGGATCACAAGTTCGAGGCCAGCCTGGGCTACACAGTTTGGGTGAGGGTCAGCCTGAGTTAGAGGCTCCTATCTTCCACAATATCATTCTAAAATTTCCCCTACTACTTCATTTTGTTTTCTTTGAACTCTGTGCAGTCAAAGACAGTATTTTAATCCTCTTTAAGCCCAGAAACTGGCACCAAGTAAACATGGAGTTTACATGAAAGAATGAATGAGCTGAGTAGAAAATGCATACAAAATTAACAGAATTTTCTGCCCCACAGCTAGCTAGTATTTTCTGAGTATAATTATTAAGTTCCATCAAAGCAAATTTATCAAAATTTTAGCAAAGAGATCCAAAGGAAAACTCAGTTCACTTCTAATTCATTTGATTTTTTTGTTTTGATACAATATCTTAGTATGAAAAACAGGCTGACAAAATAAAACTCTGTGTCTTCAACCTCCCACACATCCTTACTTACCCCATGCCCATTATAAATTTCTTGTTTTAAAGATCTCTTAAATTACCCTTATATAGTGTGTGTGTGTGTGTGTAAATGTGTGAACAGTAAATGAGTTATCTTCCTCAATCACTTTTTAGTCTTGTTTTATGATCTCTCACTGAACCTGGAACTGGCTGTTCTCTGGCTGAAAAGTCCCTAAGCCATACCTGTGCTCATCTGGCCAACCCATCACCCCCCCCACACACACACACACACACCAAGAGTTTCAGGCTGACACACTGACACAAACTGCTTTCATGTGAGTGGTGGTGATCTGAACTCTGGTCCTCATGCATGTAGAGAGAACCACTTTACCCACAAAGCCACCTTCTTAGCACCCATATAATCATCCTTTGTCTTTGTAAGCAAACATTTCTTAAGATATTTGATCAGACTTAACAAATATATTTTTAAGTCAGTGAGACGGCTCAGTATATAGGAGTACCACAATGACCTAAACTCCAGGCCACAGGACCCACAAGATGGAAAAAGAATCAGCATTTGAAGTCTTCCTCTGACCTCCACATGTACCTGCCCATAACACACAATAGCACACACGCCTGCGTGTACATTCCTTATTACATTAAAAATATAATAAGGAGAAAAGTACAACATTTTCCGAGAATTATATTTAGTAAGGGTAAAGACTAGTAACTGCTGTGACTTGGGGAGATTGCTCTGCAAAAACACAACTTGACGCTCTCCCAGGACCTGAGTTTGGTTCTTGGCACAGACACCAGGTGGGTCACAATTGCTTGTAACTCCAGCTCCAGGGGATCCAATGCCCTCTTCTGGAAACCAGGGCATACGCACTCAGGCATGCATACCCAACACCCACACATAAAAAGAATAAAGATGCTACAATTAAAAGGTGCACTTCACTGTTTCATCACTTCTTCAGGCTCCCAAGTTCCAGTTCTCTGTCATCTGTCCTAAGCACTGCAAGGCAGGACTACCAAAGTGCCCCAAATTTTCTGAAGCATGACTGAATTTCAGTTACCTTGTCCCCTAATGAGAAATACCTTTGATGGCAACTGTCTTTCACTAAAGTGAAAATAAATCAACAAAAATGGAATGAGTTATTACAAATAAAGCAGAGATCACAAAATTTGGAGACAGAAAATTTAGTTTTCTTTTTAATTTTTTGAAATTTATTTATGCATAAAAGTGTTTTGTGTGCATGCATGTACGTGTTCCTGGTGGCCAAAGAGATCAGAAGAGGGCATCAGATTCCTTGGAACTGTACTTATGGCTAGTTGAACCACCATGTGGGTGCTAGAAATTAAACCCATGTCTTCTACAAGCTCAATAAGTGCCCTTACAGCTGAACCATCACTTCAACCCCACAAAATTGTCAGTACTGGCTGATTTACACAAGACTGTGAAAATCTAACCTTCAGGTGCTCCCACTTGCCAAATCTACTTGTGTCAGATCTGTTTGTGTCTCTTGAAAGAGTCCTGATAATGTGTGTGTGCATACTTGCACTCGAAAGAAAGAGAGAGTGGATCTGTAATTGAAGCATTTATGCTAACTGAACCCAATGTCATATTCATTAAATGATTCTTTAATATTCATAAAAAATAAAGTTATTTTAATCAATTCTAAACATGTCACTTTAGAAATTAATCAACTTGGGAAAGAATTTTCACCAACCCTTTATCTGACAGAGGGCTAATATTCAGTATATATAAAGAACTAAAGAAGCTGAAAAGCAGCAAAACAAGTAATCCAATTAAAAAATGGGGAACAGAGCTAAAGAGAGAATTCTCTGTAGAGGAATATAGAATGGCAGAGAAACACTTAAAGAAATGCTCAACCTCACTAGCCATTAGGGAAATGCAAATCAAAACAACCCTAAGATTTCACCTTACACCCATCAGAATGGCCAAGATGAAAAACACAAATGACAACACATGTTGGAGAGGTTGTGGAGAAAGGGGAACCCTCCTCCACAGCTGGTGGGAATGTAAACTTGTACAACCACTTTGGAAGTCAATCTGGCGCTTTCTCAGACAATTAGGAATAGCACTTCCTCAAGACCCAGCTATACCACTGCTAGGCATATACCCAAAATTTGCTCAAGTACACAGTAAGGACATTTGCTCAACCATGTTTGTAGCAGCTTTATTTGTAATAGCCAGAACCTGAAACAACCCAGATGTCCATCAACGGAGGAATGGATACAGAAATTGTGGTATTTTTACACAATGGAATACTACTCAGCAATCAAAAAGGAGGAAATCATGAAATTTGCAGGCAAATGGTGGGATCTAGAAAAGATCATTCTGAGTGAAGTATCCCAGAAGGAGAAAGACAAACATGGAATATACTGCTTATATAGACCTAAAAGACAGGATAAACATAATGAAATCTATACACCTAAAGAAGATAATCAAGAAAGCAGACACAGGGTATGATGATCTATCCTCATTTAGAAAGACAAATGGGCTATGCATTGAACGTATGACAGGAGTCTACCTCAGAAAGCATCTGAAAGACTCTACCTAGCAGTGCTCCAAAATAGATACTAAAGACTCACAACCAAACCTTCGCAAAGTGCAGGGAATCATATGAAAGAAGGGGAGTTTGATGTGGAAAGGATAGAAGCTCCACAAGGACCAAACGTATCTGGGCACAGGGTCTTTTCTGAGATGGACACTCAACCAAAGACCATGAGAGGATAAAACCTAGAACCTCTGCTCAGATGTGACCCGTGATAGCTCAGTAATCAATTGGTTTCCCATAGTAAGGGGAACAAGGACTATTTCTAACAGGAACTCAATGACTGGCTCTTTGACCTCCCCACCTCCCAAGGGAGGAGCAGTACTGTTAGGCCACAGTGGAGGACTTTGCAGCCAGTCCTGAAAATACCTGACAAAGGGAGTCATATGAAAGGGGGAGGAGGTCCTCCCCTATTAGTGGACTTGGAAAGGGGCAGGGAGGAGATGAGGGAGGGAGGGTGGGACTGGGGAGGGAATGAGGGATACAACTGGGATACAAAATTAACAAAATGTAACTAATGAGAAAAATAAAATTATGGAAAAAAAAAGAACATGGAAAAAAAAAAGAAATTATCCACACATAGATACTATTTAAAAGAATTATTGCGATGGTTTCTTTGCTTTTTATTTTGTTTTTGTTATAAATTGTAATAAATAAGAATAATAAAGAAAAAATTAAAAAGAGTAAAAAAAAAAAAAGAAATTACTCAACTGACAATTTTTTAAATAAGAGGGCCAGTCTTGTGTGTTTCAATAATAGCTTATTACATAAAATGCCTCAAAATTTTATCATAAGGCCAGCAAGGTGGCTCAGTGGGTAAGGACACCTGCCAACAAGTCTGATGACCTGAATTAGATCCCTAGAATTCACATGAAGGAAGGAGGGAATCCACTCCCACAAGTGTCATCTGAGCTCCACAACTGTACCATGTCAAACTGATAGGAGCAAATACCTACACACATGTACACATTTAAAAAAAAAAAAAAAAACATACACTATTCCATATACACCATTACTCTCCTGCAATTCAATCCATTTTTATCTAGGTATCTGTCATGATTATCATGGTACCTTTCTATCTCTGAAGATACTGCTTCCAATTACAATTCTAAATTGGATCAGCATTTCCAATTTGGAATAAAATTTTAAACACAGAATGTGTGCAGACTAAAATCGAGATCATCATTCTTGGAAAACAGGCTTGATCAATCTTTTACAATTTTGTAATACAGAAAAAGGCAAAGAGTAATATTTCACGTTAAAAAAGCAATGCAGCACAAGGATACATCACATAAAACATCTACTCTTATTTGTGAATTTTACGTTTTATTAATCTACAACAATTCCTTTTTGCTCTTGAGTTAAAGTTGTCCAGTGCATTTGGTTTCTTTCAAAAGACAAACAAACAAATAAAAAAGTAACACCAGAAAAGACACAGACTTTAAAATAGCAAGACTCCATGAAGGTTTAGAAGAGAGGCACTGTATTTGTAACATGGGGAAAGGAGAGACAAAGGAGATAAACCTGGAGAAAAGGATGACAACAAATCTGTTCTTCCAAAAGTAATAGTTCATGTTTATGAAACAACAATGTTCCAGAAAGTGAATATCAGTGTTACACAACAGAAAGTAAGAAAAAGGCCACAGGAAAACTGTGACATTCAAAGCCCAACCACATAAGCATGCATTTGTCTCTGGCCTAGATGATTAATTTTACATAAAAGAATTAAATACAGCAAATCAAGGAATGTTACAATGCCAAATTAGCCACAATCATGAGAGTTAAGCTCCCACAGAAATTTTCTTACTGACCATCTAGATCAACTCCCACAGCACTCAGAAGACACTGAGGCCCTGTGTCTTAACAGAGTTAGTACCACCAGTGACTGCTGGGATTTAGGAAAGCTGGGATTCTTTGCTCACTAACCTCCCCTACACAGTCTCTGCCTTTAGATGCTTTTTATTTACCATAAACCACAAATGTAAAATGAAGTTCTGTAAACTCTAACAAAGGATTCTGGTAGCCAAAACAGAAGTAAACATAGCATAGCACTTACTGTTCACACGAATTTAAAAACAAAATTAAGTAATGATCCACGAGGAAATAAACAAAACGTCCTAAATAAAGGAAAAAAAAAACCCTTTGGTATTTTTAAATTTTCAGCCACTTAGATAAAGGAATATAATGTTCGAAATAGTAAGTACTTCTTTGGATCCAGGACAACAAGAAGAAATGTTACAAGGCCCATCTTTGTGTAGATTCTTCACAACCAAATCATTCAGCAGATTTCTGTTGCCATACTCATTTAAACAGTAACTGATTTTTCAAGGTTCTTCTAAAACCCCAGTTGTTCATTCTTTCTGAATGTTGCCACAGGTTTGTATACTCTACCTACATATCACTAGGATCTGAAGACCCTCCCCCCTTCCTTTAGAGCCAATCAAAAGGAGCCTGCTTAGAATGTAAACAAACACCTCTGCTTTAGATTTAGAGCCTCGGGGATGTGTATCCAAACTGATAGCACTGCATTTTTTTTTTTTTTTGCCTGTTCCACACAAGTAAACTTGACGCAGGCAATTAATCTCAGGTACAATTCAACCCCGCCCCTGTCCTTTATAATTTTCTATACAATTGAATTGTTTAAAACTTTGTTTTAACCTCGGAAAAGTGGGGATGGGAAGTAGCAGAAGCATAAGGTTGCTAAGTATGTTAGCTTCAGGTGCAAAATATAAGGCAGTTTTCTTCAAAAGGCTAATTGGTATCTTTTAAAACCTTGTTTTCCTCTACTGTGGCCTGGTAAGGCTGCTCCCCCCTCAGGGGGAGGTGATCAAAGAGCAGGCCAATCTGATTATGTCAGAGGAAGTCCCTCTTCCCATTACTATGTAACCCATTTGGACAATGAACTGCCATGGGGTACATCTGTCCAGGGGTTCTAGGTTATCTCTATGAATAGTCCTTGGTTGGAGTATGAGTCTCTGGGAAGTTTCCTGCGTTCAAATTTTCTTGTTCTGTTGCTCTCCTTGTAGAGACCCTGTCCTCTCCAGCTCTTACTCTTTCCCACTTCTTACATAAAATTCCATTCATTCTGCCCAACAGTTGGCCATCAGGTTCAGCATCTGCTTTGATAGTCTGCAGGGCAGAGGCTTTCAGAGGCCCTCTGTGGTAGATTCCCAGTTTGTTTCCTGTTTTCTTCTTCTGGCTTTCAGAAGCCCTCTGTAGAAGGTTCCTAGGTTGTTTCCTGTGAGAACTGATAGACTAAGATCAGAAAGGAGAGGAGAACCTCCTCTATCAGTGGACTTGGGGAGTGGCATAGATGCAGAAAGGGGAGGGAGGGTGGGATCGGCAGGGGAGGAGGGCAGGGCTTATGGGGGGATACAAAATGAATAAAGTGTAATTAATAAAATATTAAAAAAACTTGTTTTCAACAAAACTTCATGTAACAGCACCTGGAAACACAGGACATTTCCAATTTGGGATAGAGGAGGGGGCAGTTCTGCTCCCTGAAAAAACAGGGAATCCTGAGGTTCCCCTCTCACTCTCCCAGTTGCTTTCAGTAAGGAACAATGATGGCCATATTGGGTCCCTTCTCATTTTGTACCCATACACAATATCGGCATAATTTGGGACAAATAACCTACTGATTAGGCTCTCCCTACTGTGTATGTAGGCTCTCTCTTAATTAGAAACTGTACCTCGGAATCCTGTCTCGCACCGCCACTGCATAAGAGGAGATAACCTGACCCTCTCTACCTGGAGAACAATGTAACCCAACTCTGGCCAATAGATTTATCTCTGCTAAATAGGAAGGGGTGATGTGTCCCATCGTCCTGGATTTCCTCAAAGCATCCCCCTCCGGGCCTAGGAAGCCCAGCTCCTTCCCTAGCCCAGAGCCTCACCCAGCACTGTCTGATCTCTAAGTGAGACCTGGAATCCTGTACCTCTGTAGTGCACCCTCAGGTTGTTTTGTGAGAGGTCCAGCCAGGGATGTGGCCAGGCCAGGTGGAGCGCTGGCAGCGTTGGCCACTGAGGCGGCGGCTGGGGGCGGCATGGGTGGTGGCAGGTGGGGCAGCATGGAGGCCACCTCAGTCCCTAAACCTCCACCTGGTGAGCCAGCCTGGGAGGAGTGGAGTCGATGCTGGCGGCCATGGGCGCGGGCAGGGCGTCTCCGGAGCCAGAGGCCCCATTGTTGGCTGGTGGCAGAGGCTGCTCAGACATCCCTGCAGCCACTCAGAGAGCGGCTCCTCCACTAGTCACCGCTTCCTCCTGTGCTTCCCTGGTCGCTGTCACTGTGACGCCCAGAGGCGCTGTCACTATGACGCCTAGTCTGCCCGCCCCGGAAGTCGGAGCGCAGCGGTGGAGGAGACCCGCTGTGGATGGGCCGGGGGCGTGAGGAAGCCTCCGCCAGGCGCTGGCGACCAGGTGACCTGGAGTGGTGGGAAGGCAAGGGGCACTGGTGGGGGCCTGGGTGAGGTGGGAAAAGAAGCAGAGAGCCTGCGAGGGGCGCTGCTCTCCGGTCTGTTTCCGGTGGGCAGGCAGGCTGTGGAGAGGCTGCGCGGGGGTGGCGCCAGCTGAGGGGGTGGCGCCAGGTAGACCTGCCTGCTGGCTGTGTGGCAGCCTCTCAGGTGCAGGCTCAGCCCTGCTTCCTCTTGAGCCATTCCCTCAGACTCAGGGAGCCTGCTTTGCACCCAGGGAGAACAATTGAGCCCTGCTGGGCCACAGGGAGCTTAGCCAGGGATTCCCTAGTGGGTCCATAAAGGGCCTCAGGAAACCAATTATGAAGGAGAAGTCTCTCTCTTAAAACAGTTACTCTTTCGTTATTTAATTAATGAATGAGGAGTCCCTGAGAACTTCATGGGGGCAAAAGGAGCCACTTTAGGAATACCAACCAAGACAGATAGATGGTCAAAGGGCAGGAAGGGGAAATGCTTGTGCATTTAGGAAGAGTTTCTGGAGATGTCTAAACATTTTATGAGCGCATTAATTCTCATCTTAGGCCTCTTTGTTTGGTAGCAAAAAATTATGCCCTTTTTTTAACATGGGAATCTGTACTTGTGGCATAGCAAACACCCCCAAACTCAGTGACATACGATTTATTATTAAACATCTCTGTGGGACAGGTTTCTTCTGACTTAGTAACTGTTCTATTGCTACAAACACACACACACAACTCAGGTGACTCCTGTAAAAGAATGCTTTTACTTACTCACAGTTTTAATGTGTTAGTCCATGATCACCAGGAAAGGAAACATGACAGCAGATACTTAGGTTTTGTGATGGAGACGTAGCAGAGGAGCTCACAAATTGATCTGAAAGTTGCAGGCAGAGAGCCAGAGACCTAGAGAGGAAAAGAGAGAAAGAGAAAAAGAGACAGGGATTGGGGCTAGTGTGAGCTTTTGACAACTCAAAGCCCAACACCAGAGATATGCTTCCTCCAATATGGATCCTCCTAATCCTTTTCAAACAATTCCACTAACTGGAGACCAGTTAATTATTCAAAGATACGAGCCTATGGGAGCCATTCTCATTCAAACCACCACACCTTCCCTGTGTCTTCTGCTTGAATGAACTTATCTCAGACATTCAAAGTGTGTTGGCTGTGGCTGTGTTGGCTGTGGCTGTGAGTCACCTTACCTCTTGACCTAGGAAGGATCTGATGACAATCTCAGAGATATGGTCACTGGCAGGATTCCTTTACCCAGGAATAATAAGGACACCACATCATTACTAGCTATTGGCCAGAAGGGGCCCTCAGAGTGGACCTCTTCAAAATGGCAGCAGATTTTACCAAATTGTGCAAACAAGAAGACAACAGCACCAGAACAAAACCCAGGGTGAGGTGACACATTGTCACTTTTGCCATAATGTCTATTAAAAGTAAACTGCTAATCCAGCTCACTTTCATGCAGAGAGACTTTCACAAGGCTAATAACTAATTTCATCACAAAGAGTACAATTGCTTGAGAAATATCAGAGAGAATTGAAAAGAGATACAAATATTACTGAACATACTTGGAATTTCATGACTCTTCCAACTCTTATGAGGGAGATACACCCAGCGAATATGTTCACATTTTCATCTGGGAACCATCTTTTAAAATCCAGATTTAAAAATGACCCCAAGTCCATAACTGTGTGTCATGACTCATCTTGGCTCTCACCTTCACACACCTAAGAAGAGGGAATCTCAACAGAGGAATTGCCATCAGGTTAGCCTGTGGGCAATCTGTGGGGCATTCTTCTTGATTTCTAGTTGATGTAGGATGGCATAGTCCACTGTGGGCCTTTGGCATGTTCCTCAGGCTAGAGAACTTGGATCTGTATAAGAAAGGTGATTGAAACTCAGCTGACGTGTGGACCAGTAAGCAGTGTTCTTCTGTGGTCTCTGCTTCAGTTCCTGCCTTCTGCATCCTCCTTTGACTTCCCTCAAGGCTGGACTATAACACAGAAGTGTAAGCCAGATAACCCTTTCCTCCACTAACCAACTTTTGGTCATTTTGTTTATTCACAGCAACAGAAAGCAAACTCAGACAGCCAGCCTATGCCTGTACTCTTCACCCTGACCCTGCCATGTTTGGTTCTGAGGTCCCTATGCCTTGTTCAATTCAACTCTGTTGGCCAAGGACCAGTTTGTCTGTGCCTCTGTGGCTTATCTCGCTCTGTACTGACTCAATAGGTACAAATCAAATGGATTTAATGTTTCCTGAGTATGCTGAACAAGTATTCAGCTTCTTTTTGTTGTGGTGCCAACTGGTGCTCTCATGATTAATAACTGCTGAAGCTCTAACAATGTGGCCCAAGCATTTCTCAAACAGAAATTACAGAGGCAAATACCCCAGACAACCACTGTAGCAGAGTGAACAATGCCAGGTAGAGAATCATAACAAACTGATGGGCATGAAATCGCAATTCAGAGTGCTTATAAATACTTCCCAGGATAACTAAAACACCTGTGTGAGGCAGGGCTTGCCAGTGGGTCACCAGTAGGTGGTCTGAAGTTTCTGAATTCTCAGAGCTGAAAGTGCCAACCAATTATAGATGACCTGGATCTATCTCCTGTTTGCCTGGGTCACCAAAGAACCCAATGCTGTTGTTGCTTGTCTCTACCTACCTTGGATAAAACAAAGCACCAGTTATGCCGGACATGTCACATAAATTAATGTGTGAATTATATGTCAATAAATCAGAAAATCTTATGAGACGGAGAATGTAGCTCCATTGTTAGTGTTTGTCTAGCATTCATGAAACCATGAGTTTGATTCCTGGTACTGCACAAATCAGGCATAGTTGTAAATGCCTGCTAGCCCACAACTGGTAGGTTGATTGCAGGAGTATCAGAACTCTACATCATCTTCAGCTAAATAGCAAGTTTGAAGTCAGCCTGAAATACATGAAACCCTGAAAAAAAAATAGCTGGGTGGTGGTGGTGCACACCATTAATCCCAGCACTCAGAAGGCAGAAGCAGTTAGATCTGTGAGTTCAAGGCTAGCCTGGTCTACATACTGAGTTGCATTACAGCCAAGGACACACAGTTCAATTCCCAGCAATACATGGTAGCACACAACTGTCTATAACTTGTTTGAAGGATTTTCATGCTCTTTTATAGCCTTAATGCAGGCAAAACACACACACTCATAAAACAACAACAAAAATAACAACACATTTTTTATGTTTTAAATGTCTTTAAAAAGATTACAATGCTGGAGGCATAACACTTGCCTTGTACATGTGAGATCCTGAGCTTTCTGTATGGAGATTTGAATGAGAAATGCCCCCAAAGTCTTGGTCTCTGGTTGATGACTCTGGTTGAGGAGGTTTGGGAGGAAGTATATTTCTAGGAGTGGGTGTTGAGTGCTTAATGCCTCACTCTACTTCCCAGGTCACTCTTTTTTCTTCATGCTTGTGCTTCATGAATTGTGTTCTCAACTTCTTGTTCCTGATGCCATGCTTTCTGCTTGTGCCCATGCCTCTGCTCTGCCATTGCAGACTCATAAACCTTAAGTTAGGTAAGGTTAAACTGGAGAGCTAAACCCAAATAAACTATTTCTTCCATAACTTAGCATGACATCATGTTTAAGCACAATAGAAATGTAATTAATATTGGGTCTCAAAAAATGACAAGTGTTAGGTAAGCTTTTTTCATGGCTAACAATCACTGCTGTGCTTTCCCCACTTGGAACACAAACAAATGATTCCTAGCTATTTGTACAATGGATTTGTGTAAATATAGAATATCAGGAGGATCATGAGTTCAAGGCCAGCCTGTGCTTCATAGCAACTTCAATTTCTCCCTGAGAGACATTATACGAACAAAAACAACTAAACAGAAGCTGGAGAGATAGCTCATTGGTTAAAAACATGTATCACTCTTGTGGGGCTCTCAAGTTCATTTCCCACCACACATAATAGGATGTTCACACTGTCAATAATGCCAGCTCCAGGGTATCTGATGCTTCCTGCTGAACTCCACAGGCACATGCACTAACAGATGCACAAATGTTTATGCACACATATGCACAAACACATAATTAACAATAAGATATACCTTTTAAAATAAATAAATCTGAAAGAGAACCATAGAGGTTTAGATGGTCTTCTGCTACAGTATTGGAGTGTGTCAAGATCCTGCCACCCGCTGAAAAAGTAGATGAGGACCAGCTTCCTCGTGGAAGCCCTGTTGTTCCACATTGATGCTGTTTAAGGATGCTGCGTCTCACAACAGCTTTGAATTATTCAGTATGTGCAGCAGCATGTGCTTTGCGTGTTTGAGTTATTCATAATAACAAATTAGAAGTGTGTCTAATAGCAAAATCTCTAAGTAACTATACAGAGGTTGAATATTTACACAGGTTGCTTTCAGTTGTTCTTGATCTTGCTGTTATTTATTTTGAGACAGGACCAAATGCATGTAGTTGAAGCTGGAATTGAACTGATATTCTTACCTAGTCAATGCTGGGATTACAGGTGTGATCCAAAATGCCACCTGAGAGACCACATAATAACTATAGTGGGCAAAGAATTAAATAGGTTGACCCAAGTCACAGAAAGCATCAAATGTTGGGAATCTTGACCGTCAGACCATTGTGTTTTCTTACAGTCCTATAGATATCATCTATTTTTCCCTCTCCTTGGCATTCAAAATCACAAATAAGATAGTAGCTTTGAGTTGCACACTATATTCAGGTGTTTTCTAATTGCCCTTTTGGGACATCCTCCAAATAGATCCATAGCCTAACAACATCACACAGTCAAACCCCACCCTCATTGCATCCATCACCTGCTGTCAGCATAACAGTTCTGGCGCCACTCTGCTGAGCTCTTTTCCTTTAAGGATGGAAGCAGGGAGATATGCATGCAGGACGCCAGCACAACATGTGAGCTGTGAACATGATCCTGAGCTCTAGCATGCACAGCAGGGTGATGAAAAAATGTACACAGTGCTCTTTCCTTCTAGCAAAAACCAGTGGAGACAAAAGATACCTCATATAGAGAGGAGGGGAAGGGAATTTTTAAATCCTATCTTTGAAGCCATTTTTAGGGAATTTTACCCTATCAAATATAAAGGTTTTTGTCATTGTTTCTTAAATAGATCATCTGAGTCCTGTTCTATAAGCAATTGAACACAGGTGTGTACACATCCAGGCACTTGTCTGGTTAGTTTCCCAGGGAATAGCAAACCTTTATACTTACTTGTATTTTCTGGGTTGAGGCTTTGCTGTGCTTGGTCCTGAGGTCTCTTGTTCCCTTGAATTACTTACAGGAAAGTACTCTGGTGCCAGCACAGGGTAGGCCTATAGAGAGAACAGTTTGTGCAGGTTCTCCTGGTCTACTGTTTGCTTGCCACCACCCTATGGAAAGTAAAAAAAAAATGTTGTTCAGGGATGAGAGAGGCCTAACAAACTGTAAACAAGGCTCTGATGGGGCTAGGGCTGTAGCTCAGGGTGGTGTTACACTTGCTCACATGCATGTTTATGCGAGACCCTGGGTTCAACCCTGGCACTGCAGAAGAAGAGATGGGACAACAGCAGACAGGATCAGTCAAAAACACATGTGGTTAAAAGTGTTTTGTTTTGTTTTGTTTTTGTCTGCAAACTGACTAAGAAATGAGGGTGTCTCTGTGTGTTTGGACATGCACTTGCTACATTTGCATGTATGGAAGTCAGAAGACAACCAGATTAAAAAAAAAAAAAAAAAAAAACAGTAAATTATAGAAATCAGTCCCAAGAACATCTGTTATTAAATTAGATGTAGACCAGATTTTCTATTAAACTTTTCATTCATTTTTGTGATATTTGGGAATTGGCACTAGAGTCCAGGCAAATTAGGCCAAAATTAGGTTTATAGTCTGTGTTATCCTGAATTTGAATTCTATCAAAATTTTTATTTTGTAGCTCCCACCAAAAACTTTCTTGATATTGCCTTTTATAGGACAATCAAACCTTGGTGAATTGAATTCAACACTAAATTGTGTTACACTCATTTGGAATGTGGTGGCATCTGAGAAGAATCTGTTTAGCAAACAAATTTCCAAGCTACCCCATAACCCACAGCTTTACTGGTGGTCCCCAGAGATTCATATATTTGAATGCCTAGGGAGTGGCATTATTAGGAGCTGTGGCCTTTTTGGAGGGAGCATGTTACTGGGGGTGAGATTTGAGGTCTCAGAAGCTCAACCTCTGCCCAGTGTCTTTCTCTGTCTTTCTTCATGCTGTGTTTGGATTCAGATGTAGAACTCTCAGCTCCTTCTCCAACACCATGTCTGCATGCATGCTTTCATGGTTCCCACCATGATGATAATGGACTAAACCTCTGAACTGTAAACCAGCCCCAATTAAACACTCTCCTTTATGAGAGTTGCTGTGGTCATGGTGTCCCTCCACAAAAATAGAAACTGACTAAGACAACTTGTTAAAAAAATAGCCAGTCACTTGAAAACCTAAACAAAGCCAGCTCTTTTTCATTTTAAGGATTTTAATACGTGTTTCTTCTGTATTCTTAGGAAGACATCAACATTTATTAAGAACATGACAGTGCCTCTTCAGAGTCATTCTGGAAGTACTTAACTAATTGGAATCTAGTTTAGTGTGCTGGAATGAATTTCCCAGAAATAATTCTATAATTCATATGCTTTTCAAAGTGTTATACATTCTAGCCCAATCCTGAGCAAAATTAATTAAGGTTCATGTTTTAAAATCAAACTTTGAATCCTACTATATAGTTATTAAAATGTTGGTTAAACCCTTAACTAAGAGAGTTTCTCTGACTCCTTTTCTGCCTCAGTCCCTCTATCTGGATAATGGGTATGTTAAGCAGGTACAGGCAGCATCAACACTTATGGATGAAAATCTTACACATCTAGGACTGGGGAGATGGCTCATACTTGTTGTGTAATATGAGGGCCTGAGTTTAGATCCGACTCAATCACCTGTAAACTTTGGGCTCCTACCTGGAAGGTCCCAGCCTGTGTAAACCTCCAAGATGGTGAAGATCAACTCTGACCTCCAAATTTTGTGTACTGCTACCACTACCACACCCACACATATACCTCCCATACCCACACCCAAACAAAAAGAACTCTGATCATTTGAGGAAACCATCCTCAAATGCTTTTCAGTAGACTCCTCTTCTGCACAGGGAGTTTTGGCCCTAATTAAATGAGCTGTCATACACAGGTCAGGCGAGCACATGCCTGGCACAGAAAAAGCATTGTTGATACGTTTAATAGCTTTAGTGGATAAGGTCTTGACCTGAAGGAGTACTGCCCTCACATAAATATTACAATAAATGACAAGATGAATGAAATTGAGCCTAGCATGGTGGTGCTTACTTGTAGTCCCAGCATGCAGAAGGCTAAGACAAGAGGATTGCAAATTCAAGAAGGGCCTGGACTCCATAGTATGATTCCATGCAAACAAGGAAAATGAATTTGAAGAGTATGATAGAAGTGCCCCATTTCCCATTAGAATGAATGGATTTGGTAAATAATGATTATAATCATATTCTTCCTTTTGGAAAGCTACAAAGGGGACTAATAAAAAGACAGAGGTAATCCAGCTTAATGCTAGAAACAGAAATGTGACTCCCTACACAGGCAAGGCAGTGAGGAAAGAGTAGCCTCTGGCTGAAGAATCTTTACCTATGTGATGACAACACCCAGCTATACTGAGGGCAGACAGAAGAAAGGGTCACCAAGCTCAAGCATCACTGCTGACACTGTTCAGTTCTGCTCACAAGATGGCTGCTGCCTCTTTATCCTATTACCACTGTTTCACCACACAGAAAACCACACTCTGCTCTCCCTCTCCCTCTGCCCTTCCCTGTGGGTCTGCTTCCTTCTGGAGGACCCTCACCCAGTTGCCATGCTGTCTGTCAGTGCTTATCACTGCCATGGACATAATTCACACTATTTATTCTAAATCCTTAACTTGGCCTATTCTGAGACTTGCCTCCCTGAGACAAGGGCTATAGGAAAGACCAAGGGAGATGGGAACACAGACAAACTGGTCATTTTGTAAGAATTAGCATTCACAATAATTTGCATTTATGCCTATCTCTTGGGAGGAGCAGAACTTGAAAATCTTTTACTCATTATATGTTTTTACTATACAAGTTCACTCCCAGACAGAAAATGGAACAAAACCAAATCTAGAAAAACTGAGGGTACTTGTGTGTATATTTGTGTATGTGTGTGTTTTTGTATGTATGCACTTGTGAGTATGTATGTAAATATGTATGTGTATGTGTGTATGTATGTATTATGTGTATGCATATTTGTGTGTGAATGTAGGTGTATAAGTGTGTGAATAATTTTTTAGGCACCATAAGAAAGAACTGAAGACCCACAACCTTTTCTACTCCAGAGAGAAGCATGCCCAAAATATTAAAAATAATGACAAAATCAAATAAGTGTTTAAGTATAGGCAGAAAATAATGCATTGTCAACCATATACAAATTGAAGTGACATTGTAACAGTGTTGCATTTACAAACAACTTTTAAGGATTTTTCCCTCATACCCTGAGGTATACACAAGGTCTGAGGACTGAGTAATTTTAGATGAAGACAGGCAACCTATTTCATTTCCAAACAACATCAGGAAGCCCATTCAGAACTATTTCCACCACTAAATAATGTTTATGTTGGAACATGCTTGTATCTTGGTACATTTAATGGGATGTGAGGTTGGCACAAGGTGGCTCAGGGGAGGGCCAAAGATAGTCTTAGAAAACTTTTGCTTATCACTGTGTGAGTCCTTGAATCAATAAGGGATCCAGACACAGGGCCATAACAGCTGCCTGAGAGGAGTTCAGAATGGAGAGTGAATATTTAGAGGTAAAGTGTCCCTCTCAGGCTCATGTTTGAACACTAGGTCCCCATCTGGTGTCACTATAATGGGAGGCTATGAAACCTTTGGAGAGTAGGCCCTTCCTGGAGGAGATGAATCTATAGTGTGGGGTGCAGGTGAGATGCATAATCTATGTTTCCTTGTCTAGTGAGCGGTAAACATGTAGCTACCTCATGATCCCACTGCCATGGAGTTGCCTTTCTTTCTCTGCCATGGCATATGATGATGATGGCTGGGAAACAGTGAACCTGCATTTCAGCCAGAATCCCTGGGTGCCTCACACCCAGAGTGCTGAGATGTTGTCACTGCCTGCTTGTTCTCCCAGTCAAAATATCCCTCCAAATCAGGGATCGCTCTTAGATACCACAATCTTGTGAGTAATTTTTTCAGGCTGCTTGAGACTAAAATTAGATGAAAAAGGCCCAAAATGCCTTATGAGACAAGCAGGGAGGTATCAAGGGCCCGTGTTTTTTTGGTAAAATATGCTCCACCACCTGTCTCTTTCCATGGAGACCCCTCAGATCCTTCCATGCTCTTCAGGTCTCATTGTGCATTGCTTCTTGGAAAACCTAGCTAAATGTCCAAAATGACTAAGGGTTTTGTTGTTGATGATGTTTTGTTTTTTGATTTTTTTTTTCAAATATTTTTGGATGTAGAAATTCTGTGGTGTACGACCCCACTACTTCTGGATTGTGCGCTTTGGGAGGATAAGCGTGGTGATGTTTAATTTTGTTCCTTAAAAAGACAGTCAATTAGGAAATAGATAGATGTAGGAGTATGTGAGGACAATTGAAAAACGTTTTTATTGTGAATATTCTTGAACTATACCATTCACTTTTAACAGAACTGAAAGAGGGAATCAGACCTCATGCACACTACTGAGGCAGGTGGATTGCCATGGGTTGGTAGTCCAGCCAGAGCTACATTGCAAGACCCTGTCTTGAAAGCAAAGCAGGGCTAAAAGCCAATGATGCTTGGAGCAAACAGCCTGTCAGCCCTGTTTCTTCCCTTGCAGGTGGGGCTGGCAATCCTTCAGAGAGGATGCAGCTTCAGAAAGGGTCCTGACTGCTCTAAACCTTATTTTTTCCATGGGCCCTTAGCTTCTCCCCACAGGTGTCTTGTATTCTGCCGTAATATGAAAACTGCAAGAGAGATTAAGGAGATCAAGCCAGACAGTACTCTTCATTTCTGTTACAATCACGTAGCCTGTGAAGGTTTAATTTTGAGGGAACCTGCACCCTTCTCTTTGAGAAGCTGGGGATGAATGCAGTCTGAGTGGGCAGCAGGTTTTTGCACTTTGCCAGTGCTACACTTGTGAGGAGAGGGAAATTGAGTAGTAGTGTTAATTTTTCCATTGCCTTTCCATGGAGCCATTTTTTTTTTTTTTTTTAAATAATGAAGACAATTTCAGCCTTGATGAAATAAAGTTTTGGGGGGAGTTTCTAAAGGAAGAGATAATAATAGATTAGTGTCTCAAGACTGTTCTAGGTCAAGCTCCCATTGCTTTCTTTTTTTTATTAAATCATCCATGGTTTCAGATATTGCTGTATCTGCTAAAGTAAGTTAGACTCTCACCTCATTTTGAGTATTGAATCTCAGTGATGTAGACGACTCAAGTTGTCAGCATTGACTAATGCATACAATCTTAGGGAGTCTCTCCTTGACGTAACCCATGTAAGTACAGGAGTCCCAGGAAAATCTGAAAGCAGGAAAATTTCATTATCCATGTTTAATGCTTTTGCTAGCTCAGGAATATTTATGAATAGGGTATGATGCTAGATTCAATAGATACCCGAATACAATAACATCACTTTTGTGCTGGGTATTTTACTTTCTACAACACAAAGAACAATATTATAGTAGAAGGTCTTCAGTCTTTATCTTTCCACAGTTCTTGTGTATTCAGCACTCTAGGTTTTTTTGAGATGCCATTCCTTGTGTATCCCAGGCTCAAGCGTTGCCTGTATCCTCAGAGTGCTTGCATTTAAGTGTTCAGCTGGCTCAGCTTGCTCTTTCTTTCTAAGTCCCCCTCTCTCTCTCCCTGAGACTACTCACAGCCCCCTGGCTTTCCTCGAAATCCCTCAGTACACCATGCTGGATTCAAAATCAGAGATCTTCTTCCTGAGTGAGGTATTCCAGAAGCAGAAAGACACACACAGTATATACCCACATAGAAAAGTATACTAGACTTATAAGATAAGACAAACATACTAAAATCTGCACACCTAAAGAAGATAAACAAGAAGAGGTTCTGGGATAAGATGATCTCACTTAGAAACACAAATGGGATGGATGTGGGAAGTAGGAGAAAACAAGAAACAGGACAGCAGCCTATCATAGAGGGCCTCTGAAAGACTCTACTTAGCAGTGTATCAAAGCAGATGCTGAGATTCATAACCAAACCTCGGGCAGAGTGCAGGGAATCATAAACAAAGGGGGAGTTAGTAAGACATGGAGAGGATGGGATCGCCACAAGGACCAAATATATGGGCACAGGGGCTTTTCTGAACCTGATTCTCCAACCATGGACAATGCATTGATGTAACCTAGAACCCCTGATCAGATGTGGCCCATGGCAGCTCATCATCCAAGTAGGTTACCCTAGTAAGGGGAACAGGGATTGTTTCTGACATGAACTCAGTGGCAGGCTCTTTGACCTGCCCCCTTTGAGGAATGAGCTGCCTTGCTAGGCCACAGAGGAGGGCATTGCAGCCAGTCCTGATGAGACCTTATAGAATAGGTTCAGATGGAAGGGTGGGAGGACCTCCCCTATCAGTGGACTTAGAGAGGGGCATGTTGAGGAGATGAGGGAGGGAGGATGAGATTAGGAGGAAATGAGGGAAGGGACTACAGATGGGATACAAAGTAAATGATCCGTAATTAATAGAAAAAAATGAATATTATAAAATAACAAAAATCAGAGAACTACCTCTCTTTGCCTCCCAAGTGCTGGGATTAAAGTCATGGGCTCTCTTATCACCTGTAAACTGTTAATAACAAATTGAGATCTCAGATGGCAGATAATTTACACTGGTCAGAAATTTACACAGAGAGAGGCAGGCAGATCTCTGAGTTTGAGACCACCCTGGTCTACAAAATGAATTCCAGCACAGCCAGGGCTACCATACCTTCTAAGAGAAACCCTGCCTCAAGGAAAAAGGAAATAGCCCACAGGATTGTAGTGTAAGATCTGATGCCATACTGTGGCACCTGAAATGTTGATGCTAGCCTCAACCCACCTCTTCAGGTTTTATTTTTAGAACTCAGTAACAGAATAGCTTGCTCAGCATTCCATATCCATTTTGTTCCCTGATTCTTCTCACTAGCTGAATCCCATGGCCTTTTCCCCTGCTTAAGATTCTGTCCCTTTTACCTTTAGTGCTTATCTCCAGATTCCAAAGTTCTCCCCAGCTTTATGAAACCTATTTAAAACATGTAGGTTCCTGGAGAATATTTCAGTCACTATGAACTGCAAAAGTATTATAGTCCTTGAGCAACAGAAGATTTGCTCTCTTTTATATTTTTTTTCAGGTGTGTGTGTACATATACTTGCATACATGCACGTATAAACACATATCAGTGAGAGTGCTGGAGTCAGGGGACAACTTCCTCTCCCTCAATGTATTATTTTCTTTTTACAGATATATTTATATATTTATTTATTTATTATGTATACAATATTCTGTCTGCATGTACACCTGTACACCAGTAGAGGGCACCTGCACACCTGAAGATCTCATTCTAGATGGTCCTGAGCCCCCATGTGGGTGCTGGGATTTGAAATCAGGAACTTAACCTCTGAGTCCTGTCTGCAGCCCCTCTACCATCAGTTTTAGGGATCCACCTTTGTAGTCATGTTAGTGTGGCAGGCAGTGTTGTCCCCTGAGCCATTTTGTCTGCCCTGTTTTGTTTTTGGCACTATTAATGTGTAGCCTAGGAAAGTCTCTAACTTGTTTTGTAATCCAGGTTGACATCAAACTTTTGATCTTCTTTCCCTCTTTCACTTCAGTGCTAGGATTATAAATGTTGACAGCCGTAGTCAGTTTGATATTTGCCTTATTTATCTATTTATATATTCAGTGTAATATATATGGATATTTTACCTCAAGGTAGCTCTGTCCACCACATGCAAGTCTGGCAACCTCAGAGGCAGGAAAGGATCTTAGCTTCTCTGAGACTGTAGATACAATTGTAAGCCACTGAATGCTGGGAATTAAACCTGGGTCCTCTGGAAGAGCATTAAGCATGGAGCACTCTCCAGACCAATACTGGCTTCTGTGTTATTTTTTTTTTTTTTTTTGTTTGTTTGTTTGTTTGTTTGTTTTTAGAGACTGTTTCTCCATGTAGCCCTGGGAATTCTGGGCTCGATTTGTAGACCATGCTGGCCTTGACCTCACAGAGATCCACCTGTCACTGCCTCCCAGAGTGCTGGTATTAGAGGCATGCACCACCATTCCTGGCAGTTTCAAGTTATTTTAATCTTCCCCCTATGCCAAATCGGTGGGCTTGAACACTATCAGAGAATTGGACAGTCTCCATTGTGGAGTCAGTAAGAGGACCCAGGCCTAGGAAGACTATTAAAGTCATCTATGAAAAAATAATAAATAAATAATAAATATAAATAGATAGATAAACAAATAAATAAGTAAATCTGTAAAACGGAGAAAATACATTGAGGGAGAAGAAGTTTTCCTCTGACTCCAGCACTCTCTCAGATATGTGTTTATATGTGCATGTATGCAAGTATATGCACACACACACAGTAAAAAATATATAAAACAGAGCAAATATTCTCCTGTTGCTTAAGGGCTATAATACTTTTGTAGTTCAAAGAGACTGAAATATTTTCCTGGAACCTACATGTTTGAAATATGTCTTATAAAGCTGGGGAGAACTTTGACTGGACTCTGGAGATAAGCAATGAAGGTAATGGGACAGAATCTTAAACAGAGGAAAAGGCTATGGGATTCAGCCAGTGAGAAGAACCAGAGAACAAAATGCATATGGAATGCTGAGCAAGCTATTCTGTAACTTAGTTCTAAGGATAAAACCTGAAGAGGTGGATTGAGACTAGCAACAACATTTCAGGTGCCATAGTAGGACATCGGATCTCATTCTATAATCCTGTGGGCTATTTTCTTTTTCCTTAAGGCAGGGTTTCTCTTAGAATGTATGGTAGCCCTGTCTGTACTGGAATTCACTTTGTACACCAGGGTGGTCTCAAACTCAGAGATCTGCCTGCCTCAGTCTGTGTAAATTTCTGACCAGTGTAAATTATCTGCCATCTGAGATCTCAATTTGTTATTAATAGTTTACAGGTTATAAGAGAGCCCATGACTTTAGTCCCAGCACTTGGGAGGCAAAGACAGGTAGTTCTCTGATTTTTGTTATTTCATGATATTTATTTTTTATATTAGTTACGGGTCATTTACTTTGTATCCCATCTGTAGCCCCTTCCCTCATTTCCTCCCAATCTCATCCTCCCTCCCTCATCTCCTCAACATGCCCCTCTCTAAGTCCACTGATAGGGGAGGTCGTCCCACCCTTCCATCTGAACCTAGATTATAAGGTCTCATCAGGACTGTCTACAATGGCCTGCTCTGTGGCCTAGCATGGCTGCTCCTCCCTCAAAGGGGGCGGGTCAAAGAGCCTGCCACTGAGTTCATGTCAGAGACAATCCCTGTTCCCCTTACTAGGGTAACCTACTTGGATGATGAGCTGCCACGGGCTACGTCTGATCAGGGGTTCTAGGCTACATACATGCATGGTCCTTGGTTGGAGAATCAGTCTCAGAAAGGCCCCTGTGCCCAGATATATTTGGTCCTTGTGGCGATCCCATCCTCTCCATGTCTCACAAACTCCCCCTTTGTTCATGATTCCCTGCACTCTGCCCGAGGTTTGGTTATGAGTCTCAGCATCTGCTTTGATACACTGCTAGGTAGAGTCTTTCAGAGGCCCTCTGTGGTAGGCTGCTATCCTGTTTATTCTTTTCTCCTACTTCCCATGTCCATCCCATTTGTCGTTCTAAGTGAGGACTGATCATCTTATCCCAGAACCTCTTCTTATTTAGCTTCTTTAGCTGTACAGATTTTAATATGTTTTTCCCATCTTATAAGTCTAGTATCCACTTCTAAGTGGGTATATACTGTGTGTGTCTTTCTGCTTCTGGAATACCGCACTCAGGAAGAAGATTTCTGATTTTCAATCCAGCATGGTGTACGGAGGGAATTCAAGGAGAGGCAGGGGGTTGTGGAGAGTCTGAGAGAGAGAGAGACTTAGAAAGAAAAAGCAAGCTGAGCCAGCTGAACACTTAAATCCAAGCACTCTGAGGATACAGGCAACTCTTGAGCTTGGTATACACAAGGAATGGCATCTCAAAAAAACCTAGAGTGCTGAATAAGTACTGAACCTTACAAATGAACTGTGCAAAGATAAAGACTGAAGACCTTCTACTATAATATTGTTCTTTATGTTGTAGAAATTAAAATACCCAGCACAAAAGTGATGTTTTTGTATTCGGTTATCTATTGAATCTAGCATCATACCCTATTCATAAGTATTCATGAGCTAGCAAAAGCATTAAACATGGATAATGAAATTCTCCTGCTTTCAAATTTTCCTGGGACTCCTGTACTTACATGGGTTAGGTCAAGGAGAGACTCCCTAAGATTGTATGCATTAGTCAGTGAGTACAACATGAGTCATCTACATCACTATTAGATTCAACACCCAAAATAGAGTAAGAGTCTAACTTACTTTAGCAGATACAGCAAAATCTGAAACCGTGGATGATTCAATTTCCAAACACATACACACAAAGAAATTCAATGGGAGCTTGACACAGAACAGTCCTGAGACACTAATCTATTATTATCTCTTCCTTTAACCCCAAAAAAAAAAAACACTTTATTTCATCAAGGCTAAAATTTTCTACATCATTTAAAAAAATGGCCCCAATGGAAAGGCAATGAAAAAAGTAGCACTACTACTCAATTTCCCTCTCCTCACAAGTGTAGCACTGGCAAAGGGGAACAACCTGCTGCCCTCTCAGACTGCATTCAGTCCCAGCTTCTCAAAGAGGAGGGTATGGGTTTCCCTCAAAATTAAACAATCACAGGCTACATGATCCTAAGGGAAATGAAGAGTACTGCCTGGCTTGATCTCCTTAATTTCTCTTGCAGGTTTCATATTACCGCAGAATACAAGACACCTGTGAGGAGAAGCTAAGGGCCCATGGGAAAAAAAATAAGGTTTAGAGCAGCCAGGACCCTTTCTGAAGTTGCCAGCCCCACCTGCAAGGGAAGAAACAGGACTGACAGGCTGTTGTCTCCAAGCATCAAATGCTTTTAGCACTGCTTTCTTTTCAAGACAGCGTCTTACAATGTAGCTCTCGCTGGACTACCAACCCATGGCAATCCACCAGCCTCAGTAGTGTGCATGAGATCTGATTCCCTCTTTCAGTTCTGTTAAAAGTTAATGGGATAGTTCAAGAATATTTACAATGAAAACGTTTTTCAATTGTCCTCACATACTCCTACATCTATCTATTTCCTAATTGACTGTCTCTTTAAGGGACAAAATTAAACATCACCACGCTTATCCTCCAGAAGGGCATACTCTAGAAGTAGTGAGGGTAGAAAACCACAGAATTTCTACATCCAAAAAAATTTGAAAAAACAACAACAACAACAACAACAAAACCCTCAGTCATTTTGGACATTTAGCTAGGTTTTCCAAGAAGCAGTGAACAATGAGACCTGAAGAGCATGGAAGGCTCTGAGGGGTCTCCATGGAAAAAGACAGGTGGAGGAGCAACATTTTACCAAAAAACATGGGCCCTTGATACCTCCCTGCTTGTCTCATAAGGCATTGGGGCCTTTTTGATCTACTCTTAGTCTCAAGCAGCCTGAAAAAATTACTCACAAGATTGTGGTATCTAAGAGTGACCCCTGATTTGGAGGGACGTTTTGACTGGGAGAACAAGCAGGCAGTGACCACATCTCAGCACTCTGGGTCTGAGGCACACAGGGATTCTGGCTGAAATGCAGGTTCAACGCTTCCCAGCCACCATCATCATATGCCATGGCAGAGAAAGAAAGGCATCACCATGGCAGTGGGATCATGAGGTAGCTACATGTTTACCTCTCAGTAGATAAGGAAACATAGATTATGCATCTGACCTGCACCCCACACTATAGATTCATCTCCTCCAGGAAGGGCCTACTCTCCAAAGGTTTCACAGCCTCCCATTATAGTGACACCAAATGGGGACCTAGTGTTCAAACATGAGCCTGTGAGGGACACTTTACCTCTAAATATTCACTCTCCATTCTGAACTCCTCTCAGGCAGCTGTTGTGGCCCTGTGTCTGGATCCCTTATTGATTCAAGGACTCACACAGTGATAAGCAAAAGTTTTCTAAGACTATCTTTGGCCCTCCCCTCAGCCACCTTGTGCCAAGCTCACATCCCATTAAATGTACCAAGATACAAGCATGTTCCAACATAAACATTATTTAGTGGTGGAAATAGTTCTGAATGGGCTTCTTGATGTTGTTTGGAAATGAAATGGGATGCCTGTCTTCATCTAAAATTACTCAGTCCTCAGGCCTTGTGTATACCTCGGGGTATGAGGTAAAGATCCTTAAAAATTGTTTGTAAATGCAACACTGTTACAATGTCACTTCAATTTCTATATGGTTGACAGTGCATTATTTTCTGCCTATACTTAAACACTTATTTGATTTTGTCATTATTTTTAATATTTTGGGCATGCTTCTCTCTGGAGTAGAAAAGGTTGTGGGTCTTCAGTTCTTTCTTATAGTGCCTAAAAATCATTCACACACTTATACACCTACATTCATGCAGAAATATGCATACACATAATACACACATACACACATACACATACATATTTACATACATACTCACAAGTGCATACATACATATACTCACACATACACAAATATATACAGAAGTACCCTGAGCTTTTCTAGATTTGGTTTTGTTCTATTTTCTGTCTGGGAGTGAACTTGTATAGTAAAAACTTATAATGAGAAAAAGATTTTCCAGTTCTGCTCCTCCCAAGAGACAGGCACAAATGCAAATTATTGCGAATGCTAATTATTACAAAATGACCAGTTTGTCTGTGTTCCCATCTCCCTTGGTCTTTCCTCTAGCCCTTCTCTCAGGGAGGCAAGTCTCAGGACAAGTTAAGGATTTAGAATAAATAGTGTGAATTAAGTCCATGGCAGTGATAATCCTTGACAGACAGCATGACAACTGGGAGAGGGTCCTCCAGAGGGAAGCAGACCCACAGGAAGGGGAGAGGGAGAGAGAGAGCAGTGTGTGGTTTTCTGTGTGGTGAAATAGTGGTAATAGTATAAAGAGGCAGCAGCCATCTTGTGAGCAAAACTGAATAGTGTCAGCATTGAGGCTTGAGCTTTGCGAGCCTTTCCTCCTTCTGCCCTCACTACAGCTGGGTTTTGTCACCACACAGATAAAGTGTCTGCAGCCAGAGCCTCTTCCCTGCCCTGCCTTAGTAGGGAGTTACATTTCTGTGTCTAGCATTAAGCTGGATTACCTCTGTCTTTGTATTCATCCCCTTTGTAGCTTTTCAAAAGTAAGAACGTGATTATAATCATTATTTACCAAATCCATTCATTCTTATGGGAAATGGGGCACTTCTATCATACTCTTCAAATTCATTTTCCTTGTTTGCATGGAATCTTACTATGGAGTCCAGGCTCTTCTTGAATTTGCAATCCTCCTGTCTTAGCCTTCTGCATGCTGGGACTACAAGTAAGCACCACCATGCTAGGCTCAATTTCATTCATCTTGTCATTTATTGTAATATTTATGTGAGGGCAGTACTCTTTCAGGTCAAGACCTTATCCACTAAAGCTATTAAACATATCAACAGTGCTTCTTCTTTGCCAGGCATGTGCTCACCTTCCCTGTGTATGACAGCTCATTTAATTAGGGCCAAAACTCTCTGTGCAGAAGAGGAGCCTACTGACAAGCATTTGGGGATGGTGTCCTCAAATGCACAGAGTTCTTTTGTTTGGCTGTGGGTGTGGGAGGTATATGTGTGGGTGTGGTAGCAGTACACAAAATTTGGAGGTCAGAGTTGATCTTCACCATCTTGGAGGCTTACCTAGCCTGGGAACTTCAAGGTAGGAGCCCAAAGGTTACAGGTGAGTGAGTCGGATCTAAACTCAGGCCCTCATATTACACAACAAGTATGAGCCAGCTCCCCAGTTCTATCTGTGTAAGATTTTCAATCATAAGTGTTGATGCTGCCTGTACCTGCTTAACATACCCATTATACAGATGGAGGGACTGAGGCAGAAAAGGAGTCAGAGAAACTCTCTTAGTTAAGGGTTTAACCAACATTTTGATAATTATATTGTAGCATTCAAAGTTTGATTTTAAAACATGAAACTTAATTCAGCTCAGGTGTGGGCTATAATGTATAACACTTTGAAAAGCATATGAATTATAGAATTATTTCTGAGAAATTCATTCTAGCACACTGAATTAGATTCCAATTAGTTAAGCTTTTAACTTAACTAATTAAGTTAGTTAACTTTTAAGAGGTAACTATCATGTTCTTAATAAATGTTGATGTCTCACTTAGAATAGGGATGAAACATGTATTAAATCCTTAAAATGAAAAAGAGCTGGCTTTGTTTAGGTTGTGAAGGGTCTGACTATGTTTTTAACAAGTTGTCTTAGTCAGGGTTTCTATTGCTGTGGAGGAACACCATGACCACAGCAACTCTCATAAAGGAGAGTGTTTAATTGGGGCTGGTTTACAGTTCAGAGATTTAGTCCATTATCATCATGGTGGGAACCATGAGAGCATGCATACAGACATGGTGTTGGAGAAGGAGCTGAGAGTTCTACATCTGAATCCAAACACAGCATGAAGAAAGACAGAGAAAGACACTGGGCATAGGTTGAGTTTCTGAGACCTCAAAGCTCACCCCCAGTGACTCGCTCCATCCAACAAGGCCACACCTCCTAATAATGCCACTCCCTAGGCATTCAAATATATGAATCTCTGGGGATTCATCAATGAAGCTGTAGGCTATGGGGTAGCTTAGAAATTTGTTTGCTAAACAGATTCTTCACAGATGCCACCACATTCCAAATGAGTGTAAGACAATTTAGAGTTGAATTCAACTCACCATGGTTTGATTGTCCAATAAAAGGCAATATCAAGAAAGTTTTTGGTGGGAGCTACAAAATAAAAATATATGATAGAATTCAAATTCAGGATAATACAGACTACAAACCTAATTTTCGCCTAATATGCCTGGACTCTAGGGCCAATTCTCAAATATCACAAAAATGAATGAAAAGGTTAATAGAAAATCTGGTCTACATCTAATTTAATAACAGATGTTCTTGGGACTGATTTCTATAATTTACTGTTTTTTTTTTTTTAAATCTGGTTGTCTTCTGACCTCCATACATGCAAATGTAGCAAGTGCATGTCCAAAAACACAGAGACACACTCATTTCTTACTCAGTTTGCAGACAAAAAAAAAAAAAAAAAACAACATAAAACAAAAACAAAACAAAACAACAACAACAAAAAAAACACTTTTAACCACATGTGTGTTTGAGTTGTCCTGCATGCTGTTGTCCAATCTTTTTTTTTGCAGTGCTGGGGTTGAACCCAGGGTCTCACATAAACATGAACGTGAGCAAGTGTAACACCACCCTGAGCTATAGCTGCAGCCTTCCCATCAGAGCCTGGGAAGAGTTTGTTAGGTCTCTGACTCCCACTACTGAACAATAACATTTTTTAAATTCCTACTTCTGTTTCAAACTTTCAAATGTTGATAAAATCTTGTACAACCACACTGGGAATCCATCTGGCGCTTTCTCAGACAACTAGGAATAGTGCTTCCTCAAGATCCAGCCATACCACTCCTAGGCATATATCCAAAAGGGGCTCAAGTACACAATAAAGACTTTTACTCAACCATGTTTGTGGCAGCTTTACTTGTAATAGCCAGAAGTTGGAAACAGTTCAGATGCCCCTCAACTGAAGAATGGATCCAGAAATCGTGGTACATGCACACAATATAGTACTACTCTGCAATGAAAAATAAGGAAATCATGAAATTTGCAGGTAAATGGTGGGGCCAAGAAAAGATCATCCTGAGTGAGCTGTCCCAGAAGCAGTGGGACACACAGGGTATATACTCACTCATATAGACATATAACATAGGATGAACCTACTAAAACCTGTACATCCAAAGAAACTAATCAAGAGAGAGGACCCTGACAAAAATGCTCAATCCCTATCACAAAAGGCAAAGAGGATAGATATCAGAAGAAGAAAACAGCAAACAACCTAGGAATCTGCCACAGAGGGCCTCTGAAAGCCTCTGCCCTGCAGACTATCAAAGCAAGCACTGAGACTTATGGCCAAAAGTTGGGCAAAGTGCAGGGAATCTTATGTATAAGTGGGAAATAGTAAGATCTGGAGAGGACAGGAACCCCACAAAGAGAGCATCAGAACCAGAAAATTTGAGCACAGGGGTCTTCCAAGAGACTCATACTCCAAACAAGTACCATGCATGGAGATAACCTAGAACCCCTACACAAAAGCAGTCTATGGCTGCGTAGTGTCCAAGTGGGTTACATATTAGTGGGAAGAGGGACTACTTCTGACATAATTGATAGGCCTGTTGTTTAATCACCTTCCCCTGAGGGGAGAGCAGCCTTACCAGGCCACAGAAGAGGACAATGCAGCCATTCTCGATGTGATCAGAAAGACTTAGATCAGAAGGAAGGATAGGAGGTCCTCCCGTATTAGTGGACTTGGGGAGGGGCATGTGCAAAGAAGGGGGAGGGAGGATGCGACAGGGAGGAAAGGAGGGAGGGGCTTATAAGGGGATACAAAGTAAATAAACTGTAATTAATAAAAAAGTTAATAGAGCTAGGTATGTAATACTTCTTGATTTCTCTCATTATTCCTCATATTTCTGTGTTACCTTAAAAAAAATCTCAGAAATATATCACCATTTCTCTATCCCTTCCCATTTTGCATGTTACAGTCTTTAAAACAACAGATATCTAAAAGAATTGGCATTTTTTCCTTGTACACTTGAATCTACCTTTCAATTACTGTGTGGTCTTAAATTAAAATATGAGTCAGGCACTTCCTTTTTGATATCTCTTGATGATTTTCTAAGTCCTACAGAATAAAGTCTAAGCTTACAGATCCAAACACTTAGAATAACTGTCTACTCCATGCTTTTGACTTTCATACACTCTGCCCTAGACCTTTCTCTCATCTTTTAAGCTTGGCTACGGAGCTTAACTTTTCCATGAAACAGCAGTGGTTCTCAACTGTAGGTTGAGGTCCATTGGGGGCGGGGCCAAATGACTCTTTCACAGGAGTCACCTAAGAACTTCAGAAAACAGATGCTTACACTTCAATTCATAACAGTAGTAAAATTACAGTTATGAAGTAGCAACAAAAATAATTTTATGGTTGGAGTCACCACAACATGAGGTCACAACATTAAGAAGTATGAGGGCCAGCCTGAGTTAGAGGCTCCTATCTTCCACAATATCATTCTAAAATTTCCCCCACTACTTCATTTTATTTTCTTTGAACTCTGTGCAGTCAAAGACGGTATTTTAATCCTCTTTAAGCCCAGAAACTGGCACCAAGTAAACATGGAGTTTACATGAAAGAATGAATGAGGTGAGTAGACAAGGCATACGAAATAAACTGAATTTTCTGCCCAATAGTTTTTTCTGAGTATAATTATTATGTTACATTAAAGCAAATTTATCAAAATTTTAGCAAAGAGATCCAAGGGAAAACTCAGTTCACTTCTAATTCATTTGATTTTTTGTTTTGATATAATATCTTAGTCTGAAAGACAGGCTGACAAAATAAAACTCTGTGTCTTCAACCTCCCACACATCCTGAGATTACAGGTACTTACCACCATGCCCATTATAAATTTCTTGTTTTTAAAGATCTCTTAAATTACCCTTATAGTGTGTGTGTGTGTGTGTGCAAGTGTGTGCACAGTAAATGAGTTATCTTCCTCCATCACTTTTTAGTCTTGTTTTATGATCTCTCACTGAACCTGGAACTGGCTGTTCTCTGGCTGAAAAGTCCCTAAGCCATACCTGTGCTCATCTGGCCAACCCATCACCCCCCTAAAAATACACACACACACACACACACACACACACACACACACACACACACACCAAGAGTTTCTGGCACACACTGACACAAACTGCTTTCATTTGAGTAGTGGTGATCTGAGTGGTCCTCATGCTTGTAGAGAAAACACTTTATCCACTAAGCCACCTTCTTAGCACCCTATAATCCTCCTTTGTCTTTGTAAGCAAACATTTTTTAAGATATTTGATCAGATTTAACAAATATATTTTTAAGTCAGTGAGATGGCTCAGTGAATAGGAGTACCACAATGACCTAAACTCCAGGCCACAGGACCCACAAGATGGAAAGAGAAACAGCATTGGAAATTGTTCTCTCACCTCCACATGTACATGCCCATAACACACAATAGCACAGAAGCCTGCATGTACATTCCTTATTACATTAAAAATATAATAAGGACAAAAGTACAACATTTTCCGGGAATTATATTTAGTAAGGGTTAAAGACTAGTAACTGCTGTGACTTGGGGAGATTGCTCTGCAAAAACACAACTTGATGCTCTCCCAGGACCTGAGTTTGGTTCTTGGCACAGACACTAGGTGGGTCACAATTGCTTGTAACTCCAGCTCCAGGGGATCTAATGCCCTCTTCTGGAAACCAAGGCACATGCACTCAGGCATGCATACCCGACACCCAAACATAAAAAGCCTAAAGATGCTACAATTAAAAGGCGCACTTCATCATTACATTACTTCTTCAGGCTCCCAAGTTCCAGTTCTCTGTCATCTGTCTTAAGCACTGCAAGGCAGGACTACCAAAGTGTTCCAAATTTTCTGAGGCATTACTGAATTTGTTACCTTTTCCCCTAATGAGAAATACCTTTGATGGCAACTGTCTTTCACTAAAGTGAAAATAAATCAACACAAGAAATGAGTTATTACAAATAAAGCAGAGATCACAAAATTGGGAGACAGAAAAAGTTAGTTTTCTTTTTAATTTTTGAAAATTTATTTATGCATAGAAGTGTTTTGCCTGCATGCATGTACATGTTCCTGGTGGCCAAAGAGATCAGAAGAGGGCATCAGATTCCTTGGAACTGTAGTTATGGATAGTTTAACCACCATGTGGGTGCTAGAAATTAAACCCATGTCCTCTACAAGCTCAATAAGTGCCCTTACAGCTGAACCATCTCTTTAACCTCACAAAATTATCAATCCTGACTGACACAAGACTGTGAAAAACTAATCTTCAGGTAATCCCATAGGCCAAATCTACTTGTGTCAGATCTGTTTGTGTCTCTTTAAAGAGTCCTGATAGTGTTTGTGTGCATGCTTGCACTGGAAAGAAAGAGAGAGTGGATCTGTAATTGAAGCATTTATGCTAACTGATCCCAATGTCACAATTCTTTCATATTCATCAAAAATAAAGTTATTATAATCAATTCTAAACCTGTCACTTTAGAAATTAATCAACTGACAATTTTTTAAATAAGAGGGCCAGTCTTGAGTGTTTCAATAATAGCTTGTTACATAAAATGCCTCAAAATTTTATCATAAGACCAGCAAGGTGGCTCAATGGGTAAGGACACCTGCCAACAAGTCTGATGACCTGAATTAGATCAATAGAATTCACATGGAGGAAAGAGGGAATCCACTCCCACAAATTGTCATCTGAGCTCCACAACTGTACCATGTCAAACTCATAGGAGCAAACACCCACACACATGTACACAGCTAAAAAAAAAAAAATAACACACACTATTCCATATACACTGTAACTCTGCTGCAATTCAATCCATTTTTATCTAGGTATCTGTCATTTTTAACATGGTACCTTCCCATGTCTAAGGATATTGCTTCCAATTCAATATCTAAATTGGATCAGCATTTCCAATTTTGAATAAAATTTTAAACACAGGATGTGTTTAAAGATCATCATTTTTGGAAAACAAGTTTGATCAAACTTTTGCAATTTTGTAATACAAAAAATGCAAAGAGTAATATTTCACGTTAAAAAAGCTATGCAGCACAAGGAAACATCACATAAAACATCTAATCTTGTTTGTGAATTTTTAGTTTTATTAACCTGCAACAATTCCTTTTTGCTCTTGAGTAAAGTTGTCCAGTGCATTTGGTGTCCCTCAAAAGACAAACAAACAATTAACCAAAAAAAAAAAAAAAAAAAAAAAAAATGGTAACAACAGAAAAGACACAGACTTTAAAATAGCAAGACTCCATGATGGTTTAGAAGAGAGACACTGTCTTTGTAACATGCAAAATGAGGGAAAAAGGAGATAAAAACTGGAGAAAAGGATGACAACAAATCTGTTCTTCCAAACTTAATGATTCATGTTTATGAAACAACAATGTTCCCAAAAAGTGAATATCAGTGTTACACAACAGAAAGTAAGAAAAAGGCCACAGGAAAACTGACAATCAAACCCCAACCACATAAGCATGCATTTGTCTCTGGCCTAGATGATTAATTTTACATAAAAGAAGTAAATACAACCAATCAAGGAATGTTACAATGCCAAATTAGCCACAATCATGAGAGTTAAGCTACCACAGAAATTTTCTTACCGACTATCCAGATCAATTCCCACAGCATTCAGGAAACACTGAGGCCCTGTCTCCTAACAGAGTTAGTACCACCAGTGACTGCTGGGATTCAGGAAAGCTAGGATTCTTTGCTCACTAACCTCCCATACACAATCTCTGCCTTTAGATGCTTTTTATTTACCATAAACCACAAATGTAAAATGAAGGTCTGTCAAATCTAACAAAAGCACTGTGGCAGCTAAAACAGAAGTAAACATAGCATAGCACTTACTGTTCACACCAATTTAAAAACAAAATTAATAATCCACAAGGAAATCAACAAAATGTCCTAACTAAAAGGAAAAAAAAAAAAAAAAAACCTTTGGTATTTTTAAATTTTCAGCCACTTAGATAAAGGAATATAATGTTCGAAATAGTAAGTACTTCTTTGGATCCATGACAACAAGAAGAAATGTTACAAGGCCCATCTTTGTGTAGATTCTTTACAACCAAATCATTCAGCAGATTTCTGTTGCCACACTCATTTAAACAGTAGCTGATTTTTCAAGGTTCTTCTCAAACCCCAGTTGTTCATTCTTTCTGAATGTTGCCACAGATTTGTATACTCTACCTACATATCACCAGGATCTGAAGAACCCTCTTCCTTTAGAGCCAATCAAAAGGAGCCTGCTTAGAATGTAAACACTCTTCTGCTGTAGATTTAGAGACTCTGGGATGTGTATCCAAACTGATAGCACTGCATTGTTTTTTGCCTGTTCCACACAAGTAAACTTGATGCAGGCAATTAATCTGAGGTACAATTCAAGCCTGCCCCTGTCATTTATAATTTTCGACACAATTGAATTGTTTAAAGCTTTGTTTTAACCTCGAAAAAGTGGGGATGGGAAGGAGAAGCCTAAGGTGGCTAAGTATGTTAGCTGCAGGTGCAAAACATGAGCCAGTTTTCTTCAAAAGGCTAATTGCTATCTTTTAAAACCCTTGTTTTCAACAAAACTTTATGTAACACCACCTGGAAACACAGGACATTTCCAATTTGGGATAGAGGAGGGGGCAGTTCTGCTCCCTGAAATAACAGGGAATCCTGAGGTTCCCCTCTCACTCTCCCAGTTGCTTTCAGTAAGGTACAATATTGGCCAGCTTGGGTCCCTTCTCATTTTGTACCCCTACACAATCTTGGGCGTAATATGGGACAAATAACCCACTGATTAGGCTCTTCCTCCTATGTATGTAGGCTCTCACTTAATTAGAAACTGTACCTTGGAATCCTGTCTCATACAGCCATGGCATAAGAGGACATAACCTGACCCTCTCTACCTGGAGAAAAATGTAACCCAACCCTGGCCAATATATTTATCTCAGGTAAATAGGAAGGGGTGATTTGTCCTGTCATCGGGGATTCCCTCAAAGCATCCCCCTCCGGGCCTAAGAAGTCCAGCTCCTTCCCTAGCCCAGAGCCTCACCCAGCACTGTCTGATCTCTAAGTGAGACCTGGAATCCTGTACCTCTGTAGTGCACCCGAGAGGTCGATGTAGCTGAACTTGTCCTTCAGGCTCCAGGACCTGGGCAGTGGAGTCTTCTTCTGTTCCACGGCCGGGTAGAGGCTCTTCAAACGCTCTGTGGCTCCTGCTCAGAAACAGGCCTACGCACTACTCGAAGTCTCCAGGGCCGGGACCTGAACACCTGCAGATGATCCCGGAATGCCTGCAGCCCTGCCTGCAGCCCAGCCAGGGACATGGCGTGGCCGAGCGGAGCGCTGGCGAGGTTGGCCTCTGCAGCGGTGGCCGGGGGCGGCATGAGTGCTGCCGGGTGGGGCAGCATGGAGGCCACCTCAGTCCCTAAGCCTCCACCGGGTGAGCCAGCCAGGGAGGAGTCGATGCTGGAGGCCATGGGCGCGGGCAGGGCATCTCCGGAGCCAGAGGCCCCAGTGTTGGCTGGTGGGAGAGGCTGCTCAGACATCCCTGCAGCCACTCAGAGAGCGGCTCCTCCACTAGTCACCACTTCCTCCCGTGCTTCCCTGGTTTCTGTCACTGTGACGACCAGAGACGCTGTCACTGTGACGCCTAGTCTGCGCGACCCGGAAGTCGGAGCGCAGCGGTGGAGAAGACCCGCTGGGGTGGGTCGGGGGGCGCGAGGAAGCCTCCCCAGGCGCTGGCAGCCAGGTGACCCGGAGTGGTGGGACAGCAAGAGGCGCTGGCAGGCGGGCCTGGGTGAGGTGAGGAAAAGAAGCAGAGAGCCTGCGAGGGGCGCTGCTCTCCCGTCTGTTTCCGGTGGGCATGCAGGCTGTGGAGAGGCTGCGCGGGGTGGCGCCAGCTGAGGGGGTGGCGCCAGGTGCACCTGCCTGCTGGTTGTTTGGCAGCCTCTCGGGTGCAGGCTCAGCCCTGCTTCCTCTTGAGCCATTCCCTCAGACTCAGGGAGCCTGCTTTACACCCAGGGAGAGCAATTGAGCCCTGCTGGACCACAGGGAGCTTAGCCAGGGATTCCCTAGTGAGTCCATAAAGGGCCGCAGGAAACCATACATGAAGGAGAAGTCTCTCTCTTAAAACAGTTAGTCTTTCGTTATTTAATTAAAGGATGAGGAGTCCCTGCGAACTTCCTGGGGGCAAAAGGAGCCACTTTGGGAATACCAACCAAGACAGATAGATGGTCAAAGGGCAGGAACTGGAAATGCTTGTGCATTTAGGAAGGGCTTCTGGAGATGTCTAATCATTTTATGAGCGCATTAATTCTCATCATAGGCCTCTTTGTTTGGTAGCAAAAAATTATGCCCTTTTTTTAACATGGGAATCCGTACTTGCTGCATAGCAAACACCCTCAAAGTCAGTGACATACGATTTATTATTAAACATATCTGTGGAGCAGGTTTCTCCTGACTTAGTAACTGACCTATTGCTAAAAAAAAAAAAAAAAAAAAAAAAAAAAGAGAGAGAGAGAGAGAAAAACCCACTCATGACTCAGGTGACTCCTGTAAAAGAACGCTTATACTTAGAGGCTTACTCACAGTTTTAATGCGTTAGTCCATGATCACCAGGACAGGAAGCATGACAGCAGAGAGTTAGGCTTTGTGGTGGAGAAGTAGGAGAGGAGCTCACACATTGATCTGAAATTTGCAGGCAGAGAGCCAGAGACCTAGAGAGGAAAAGAGAGAAAGAGGAAAACAGATAGAGATTGGGGCTGGTGTGAGCTTTTGACAACTCAAAGCCCAACACCAGAGATATGCTTCCTCCAATATGGAACCTCCTAATCCTTTTCAAACAATTCCACTAATTGGAGACCAGTTAAGTATTCAAAGATACGAGCCTATGGGAGCCATTCTCATTCAAACCACCACACTTTCCCTGTGTCTTCTGCTTGAATGAGCTTATCTCAGACATTCAAAGTGTATTGGCTGTGGATGTGAGTCACCTTACCACTTGACTTAGGAAAGATCTGATGACAAGCTAACAGATATGGTCACTGGCAGGATTCCTTTCCCCAGGAATAATAAGGACACCACATCATTACTAGCTATTGGCCAGAAGGGGCCCTCAGAGTGGACCTCTTCAAAATGACAGCAGATTTTACCAAAGTGTGCATATCAAGAATACAACAGCACCAGAGCCAAACCCAGGATGAGGTGACACATTGTCATTTTTGCCATAATGTCTATTAAAAGTAAACTGCTAATCCAGCTCACTTCCATGCAGAGAGGCTTTGACAAGACTAATAACTAATTTCATCTCAAAGAGTAAAATTGCTTGAGAAATATCTGAGAGAGAAATGAAAAGAGATACAAATATTACTGAACATCCTTGGAATGTCATGATTCTTCCAACTCATATAAGGGATATACACCCAGCGAATATGTTCACAGTTTCATCTGGGAACCTGTTTTAAAATCCAGATTTAAAAATGACCCCAAGTCCATAACTGTGTGTGATGACTCATCTTGGCTCTCAATTTCACACACCTAAGAAGAGGGAATCTCAACAGAGGAATTGCCATCAGGTTGGCCTGTGGGCAAGTCTGTGGGGCATTCTTCTTGATTTCTAGTTGATGTAGTGTGGCATAGTCCACTGTGGGCCTTTGGCATGTTCCTCAGGCTAGAGAACTTGGATCTGTATAAGAAAGGTTATTGAAACTCAGCTGACATGTGGAACTGCAAGCAGTGTTCTTCTGTGGTCTCTGCTTCAGTTCCTGCCTTCTGCATCCTCCTTTGACTTCCCTCAAGGCTGGACTATAACACAGAAGTGTAAGCCAGATAACCCTTTCTTCCACTAATCAGCTTTTGGTCATTTTGTTTATTCACAGCAAAAGAAAGCAAACTCAGACAGCCAGGCTATGCCTGTACTCTTCACCCTGACCCTACCATGTTTGGTTCTGAGGTCTCTATGCCTCGCTCAACTCAACTCTGTCGGCCAAGGACCAGTTTTTCTGTGCCTCCGTGGCTTCTCTCACTCTGTACTGACTCAATAGGTACAAATCAAATGGACTTAATGTTTCCTGAGTATGCTGAACAAGCATTCAGCTTCTTTTTGTTGTGGTGCCAACTGGTGCTCTCATGATTAATAACTGCTGAAGCTCTAACAATGTGGCCAAAGCATCTTCTCAAACAGAAATTGCAAAGGTAAATACCCCAGACAACCACTGTAGGAGAGTGAACAGTGCCAGGTGGAGAATAATAACAAACTGATGGGCATGAAATCACAAATCATTGTGCTTATAAATACTTCACAGGATGACGAAAACACCTGTGTGAGGCAGGGCTTGCCAGTGGGTCACCCGTAGGTGGTCTGAAGTTTCTGAATTCCTAGAGCTGAAAGTGCCAACCAATTATAGATGTATCTGTAATTGGATCTATCTCCTGTTTGCCTGGGTCACCAAGGAGCCCAACGCTGTTGTTGCTTGTCTCTACCTACCTTGGGTAAAACAAAGCACCAGTTATGCCAGAATTGTCACATAAATTAATGTGTGAATTATATGTCAATCAATCAGTAAATCTTATGAGATGGAGAATGTAGCTCCATTGTTAGTGTTTGTCTAGCATTCACGAAACCCTGAGTTTGATTCCTGGTACTGCACAAATCAGGCATAGTTGTAAATGCCTGCTAGCCCACAACTGGTAGGTTGATTGCAGGAGTATCAGGACTCTACATCATCTTCAGCTAAATAACAAGTTTGAAGTCAGCCTGAAATACATGAAACCCTGAAAAAAAAAAAATAGGTGGGTGGTGGTGGTGCACATCATTAATCCCAGCACTCAGAAGGCAGAAGCATTTAGATCTGTGAATTCAAGGCTAGCCTGGTCTACATACTGAGTTGCATTACATCCAAGGACACACAGTTCAATTCCCAGCAATACATGGTGGCACACAACTGTCTATAACTTGTTTGAAGGATTTTGATGCTCTTTTATAGCCTTAATGCAGGCAAAACACACATACTCATAAAACAAAAACAACAAAAATAACAAGACATTTTTATGTTTTAATTATCTTTAAAAAGATTACAGTGCTGGAGGCATAACACTTGCCTTGTGCATGTGAGATCCTGAGCTTTCTTTATGGAGATTTGAATGAGAAATGCCCCCAAATCTTGGTCTCTGGTTGATGACTCTGGTTGAGGAGGTTTGGGAGTAAGTATATTTCTAGGAGTGGGTGTTGAGTGCTTAATGCCTCTCTCTACTTCCCAGGTCACTCTTTTTTCTTCATGGTTGTGGTACATGAAGTGTGTTCTCAACTTCCTGTTCCTGATGCCATGCTTTCTGCTTGTGCCCATGCCTCTGCTCTGCCATCGCAGACTCATAAACCTTAAGTTATATAAGGTTAAACTGGAGCGCTAAACCCAAATAAACTCTTTCTTTCATAAGTTAGTATGACATCATGTTTAAGCACAATAGAAATGTAATTAATATTGGCTCTCAAAAAATGACAAGTGTTAGGTAAGCTTTTATCATGGCTAACAATCACTGTTGTGCTTTCCCCACTTGGAACACAAAGAAATAATTCCTAGCTATTTGTACAATGGGTTTGTGTAAATCTAAAACATCCCATAGATTGGAATAGAGAATTCTGGTCAGTTCAATATCCTGAAATCCCAGAGGCTGTCTGGAATATTCTAGGTTTCCTTGCCTATAGCAAATAAACTATGGAATATGGAATACTCTAAATAAAATAGTTTCATCCTCTCTCCAAAAGCAGCTCTAAAGGTTTGAAATATATATATATTTATTTATATATACTTAATATATATATATATTATGGTTTTAATATATATTAAGATATATTTGGATAAATACATATACACACACACATATATATGCTGGGCAGAGATGTTACATGCCTTTAATCTAGGCAGTTGGGAGGCATAGGCAGGCAGCTCTCATGTTAAAGGCCAGACTCCTGTACAGAGTGAGTTCCAAGATAGCCAAGGCTACACAGAGAAACCCTGTTTTGAAAAACCACCATATATATAAAGAGAGAGAGAGAGAGATTTTATCAACTTTTGAATGTTTGAAACAGAGGTAGGAATTTAAAAAATTGTTGTTGTTCAATAGAGGAGTCACATATCTAAGAAACTCTTCCCAGGCTCTGATGCCTTCTCCTTGCTTTGGTTTTGGTATGGAACAAGTATTATCTCAAAGAACCACATATTGGAAGCCTTGTCTCAATGTGGTGGTTTTAAAGAGAGGTGGAATGTTTAAGAGATGGGAGTCTTGTAAAAGGTCAATATGTCATTGTTTCATGCCCTTAGGAGGGATTAAAGAAGTTACCATGGAATCCTGGTTCATTCCCTTGAGAGTGGGCTCTAGTTCAAAGAGAAAAACTGGCTTTCTATATGTGCTTCTACTATACTGTCTACCATTTTCAGGTATAGCCAGAAAGCTACCCTAAAATTGAACAGAAAAGCCAAGTCCATACACTTGTACTTTCAGGAACATGAGCTAAGTAAATGTATGTTCTTTAAATTTTCCCAGCCTCGTTGCCTTATTGCCTCATTGTCTTATAGCAAAATGGACAAATACATCCCACATAAATAAATGTCTCTGTCATCTGATCTGGGCACTGACACACTTTTTTTTGGACCTGTATGTGCATATATGCCACCCACCTTGTGGGAACTGGTCCCTCATGTCAGACTTTGCTTGATGTGCAGGGCTCATCTAAACTTTTGGCTGTTGTACACTAAATCGCACTTTCTGGCCCTACACAGAATACATTTTCCTCACCCCCTAACATGCTCTCACCCCTTCTAACACTTTCCAGCCAAGTAATTTGGTCAAAAAGTGAGGGGGTAGAAAGAAAAGTAACAAATTTCTTTTCAATGTTTTCATTTTTCTTCTATAAGTACTACAATTCCCTTCTCTTCCCTTACAGATGTGAGAGAGTATAAAACATTCCCTCAACAAATGGTGTGGAGCGTGACTGGCTATTCTGTGAATTTATAGCTATCTAGCTGGAGTTGAAGGATGAAGTCTAATATATGAAGCAAAAGGAAGGGGATGGGTATCCCCAGTCCTTGCTTTCTTTCTTCATACATCGATCAGGCTTTTCCATATTAGTACCAAAAGCCCAGTTTTCTCTTTATTTGTGCTAAATTTCTTCAGAGATGCACTTCATCCATGAATCATGTTCTGAGACTCCTATGGAAGTCTGTTCCCTGCCCAGCCAGCCCGAGGCTCCACTTTTACAATCCAAACACCTTTGCATCTACCTTGTAGCTCTTGATTCCATATGACTTGGTCTTTGTGGTGGTTTGAATAGGTATGGCTCACATAGAACCCTGTGTTTGAATGCTTGGCCTAAGGGGAGTGGCACTATTAGGAGGTGTGGCCCTGTTAGAGAAAGTGTGGTTTTGTTGGAGGAAGTGTGTCACTGTGAGGGTGGGATTTGAGGTCTCCTGTGCTCAAGCTCAAACCCAGTGTGGAGTCCAGTCTCCTCTTTGCTGCTTGTGGATCAAAATGAAGAATGCTCAGCAACTTCTCCAGCACCAAGTCTGCCTGCACACTGCCATGCTTCCCACCATGAAGATAATGGGGTAAACCTCTGAAATTGTAAGCCAGCCCTAATTAAATGTTTTCCTTTATAAGAGTTGCCATGCACATGGTGTCTCTTCACAGCAATAAAACCCAAACTAAGACAGCATTGATCACTGACTTTCTCATGTGTACAGATTTTACCTTCTGAAATAGAAGTTCCTTGAGGATATGCTTCCCAGTGTCTTCCAACATCTATTGAGCGACAGACACCAGTCATTCTCTTGAACAGGAAGTGAGCATTCTTCCAGAAGGGTTTCCGCTAGACAGTTAATTTTTTTTTTTTTTTTCTTTTGTTGAGCTCACTATGTTGAGGGTAAACATAAGAGAAAAAACTTTCAGTAACTGTGCAATTGAGGTCAAACTGCTGTGAATATCCACTGTGATCTCCACAGAACAACAGACCACAGATACATGAGTGATATATGACACCCATTTCAATGGAATGTGTGCAAGCTCAGATGGATAGCTTCATTTAGACTCCTGTGTTTCTGTCTTCTGTACATCATACTAACCCTAAATTAGAGAGTTTCACTGAACATGGATTTGCAATTACATTTATAAACTGCAGAAAGATACATCAGCAATCCCAGGACTTCAGAAGTGGAGTGAAGAGGATTAGGCGTTCAAGGCCAGTTTGTGCTTCATAGCAACTTCAATTTCTCCCTGAGAGACATTAGACCATATCTCAAAGAACGAAAACAAACAAAAAAATTAACAGAACCTGGAGAGATAGGTCAATAGTTAAAAACATGTATCACTCTTGTGGGGCTCACAAGTTCATTTCCCGCCACACATAATAGGATGTTCACACTCTCAATAACGCCAGCTCCAGGGTATCTTATCTGATGCTCCCTGCTGAACTGCACAGGCACATGCACTAACAGATGCACATATGCATATACACACATACACACATACACATAATTAACAATAAGATATATCTTTTAAAATAAATAAATCTGAAAGAGAACCATAGAAGTTTAGATGGTCTTCTGCTACATGACTGGAGTGTGTCAAGGTCATGCCACTTGCTGCAAAAGTAGATGAGGACCAGCTTCCTCGTGTAAGCCCTGTTGTACCACAGTGATGCTGTTTAAGAATGCTGCTCCTCACAGCAGCTTTGAGTTATTCAGTGTGTGCAGCAGCATGTGCTTTGCGTGTTTGAGCTATTTATAATAACAAATCAGAAGTGTGTCTAAAAGCAAAATCTCTAAGTATCTATACAGAGGCTGGATATTTACACAGGTTGCTTTCAGTTGTTGATCTTGGTGTTATTTATTTTGAGACAGGACCTCTTACATGTAGTTGAAGCTGGCATTGAACTGATCCTCTTACCTAGTCAATGCTGGGATTACAGGTGTGAGCCACCATGCCACCTGAGAGACCCTATAGTAACTATGGTGGGCAAAGTATTAAATAGGTTGACCCAAGTCACAGAAAGCATCAAATGTTGGGAATCTTGACCGTCAGACCAGTGTGTTTTCTTACAGTCCTATATATATCATCTATTTTTCCCTCTCCTTGGTATTCAAAATCATAAATAAGAAGTAGCTTTGAGTTGCACACTATATTCAGGTGTTTTCTAATCGCCCTGCTTAAACATCCTCCAAATAGATCCATAGCTTAACAACATCACACAGTCAATCCCCACCCTCATTGCATCCATCACCTGCTGCCAGCATAACAGTTCTGGCGCCACTCTGCTGAGCTCTTTTCTTTTAAGGATGGAAGCAGGGAGGAATGCATGCAGGACGCCAGGACATCATGTGAGCTGTGAACATGATCCTGAGCTCTAGCATGCACAGCGGGGTGATGAGAAAATGTACACAGTGCTCTTTCCTTCTAGCAAAAACCAGAGGAGACAAAAGATACCTCATATAGAGAAGAGGGGAACAGAATTTTAAAATCCAATCTTTGAAGCCATTTTTAGGGAATTTTACCCTATCAAATATAAATGGTGTTGGTTTTGTTTGTTAAATAGATCATCTGAGTGCTGTTCTATAAACAATTGAACACAGGTGTGTACATATCCAGGCACTTGTCTGGTTAGTTTCCCAGGGAATAGCAAACCTCTATACGTACTTGTATGCTCTGGGTTGAGGCTTTGCTGTGCTCGGTCCTGAGGTCTCTTGTTCCCTTGAATTACTTACAGGAAAGTACTCTGGTGCCAGCACAGGGTAGGCCTATAGAGAGAACAGTTTGTGCAGGTACTCCTGGTCTATTGTTTGCTTGCCACCACCCTATGAAAAGTATAAAACCCAGGGATGAGGTGGCCCACTACTGTAAACAAGGCGGGAGGGCTGCGGCTGTAGCTCATGGTGGTGTTACACTTGCTCACATGCAAGTATATGAGAGACCCTGGGTTCAACCTTGGCACTGCAGAAAAAGAGATTGGACAACAGCAGGCAGGAGCCAGGATCAGTCAAACAGACATGTGGTTAAAAGGGGGGGGGGGTTGTTTGCTTTTTTTTTTGTTTGTTTGTTTTTATTTTTTTGTCTGCAAACTGAGGAAGAAATGAGTGTGTCTCTGTGTATTTGGACATGCACTTGCTACATTTGCATGTATGGAGATCAGAAGACAATCAGATTAAAAAAAAAAACAGTAAATTATAGAAATCAGACCCAAGAATATCTGTATTAAATTAGATGTAGACCAGATTTTCTATTAACCTTTTCATTTATTTTTGTGATATTTGGGAATTGGCACTAGAGTCCAGGCATATTAGGCCAAAATTAGGATTATAGTCTGTGTTATCCTGAATTTGAATTCTATCAAAATTTTTATTTTGTAGTTTTCACCAAAAACTTTCTTCATATTGCCTTTTTTAGGACAATCAGACCTTGGTGAGTTGAATTCAACTCTAAATTGTCTTACACTCATTTGGAATGTGGTGGCATCTGTGAAGAACCTGTTTAGTAAAATTTTCGAAGCTACCCAAAGCCCACTGCTTCATTGGTGGTCCCGAAAGATATATATATATATGAATGCGTAGGGAGTGGCATTATTAGGAGGTGTGGCCTTTTTGGAGGGAGCATGTTACTGGGGGTGAGCTTTGAGGTCTCAGAAGCTCAACCTCTGCTCAGTGTCTTTCTCTTTCTTCATGCTGTGTTTGGATTCAGATGTAGAACTCTCAGCTCCTTCTCCAACACCATGTCTTCATGCATGCTCTCATGGTTCCCACCATGATGATAATGGACTAAACTTCTGAACTGTAAACCAGCCCCAATTAAACACTCTCCTTTATGAGAGTTGCTGTGGTCATGGTGTCCCTCCACAGCAATAGAAACCCTGACTAAGACAACTTGTTAAAAAAATAGTCAGACACTTGACAACCTAAACAAAGCCAGCTCTTTTTCATTTTAAGTATTTTAACACGTGTTTGTTCCCTATTCTTAGCGAGACATCAACATTTATTAAGAACATGACAGTGCCTCTTCAGGGTCAATCTGGACGGACTTAACTAATTGGAATCTAGTTTAGGGTGGTGGAATGAATTTTCCAGAAATAATTCTATAATTCATACGCTTTTCAAAGTGTTATACATTCCAGCCCACTCCTGAGCTGAATTAATAAAGTTTCATGTTTTAAAATCAAACTTTGAATCCTACTATATGGTGGGTAAATCCTTAACTAAGAGAGTTTCTCTGACTCCTTTTCTGCCTCAGTCCCTCCATCTGTATAATAGGTATGTTAAGCAGGTACAGGCAGCATCAACACTTATGGTTGAAAATCTTACAGATCTAGGAATGGGGAGATGGCTCATACTTGTTGTGTAATATGAGGGCCTGAGTTTAGATCCGACTCACTCACCTGTAACCTTTGGGCTCCTACCTGGAAGGTCCCAGCCTGTGTAAGCCTCCAAGATGGTGAAGATCAACTATGACCTCCAAATTTTGTATACTGCTACCACACCCACACATATACCTCCCACACCCACACCCAAACAAAAGAACTCTGTGCATTTGAGGACACCAACCCCAAATGCTTGTCAGTTGGCTCCTCTTCTGCACAGAAAGCTTTGGACCTAATTAAATGAGCTGTCAAACACAGGTCAGGCGAGCACATGCCTGGCTCAGAAGCACTGTTGATAGGTTTAATAGTTTTAGTGGATAAGGTCTTGACCTGAAGGAGTACTGCCCTCACATAAATATTACAATAAATGACAAGATGAATGAAATTGAGCCTAGCATGGTGGTACTTACTTGTAGTCCCAGCATGCAGAAGGCTAAGACAGGAGGATTGCAAATTCAAGATGAGCCTGGACTCCATAGTAAGATTCCATGCAAACAAGGAAAATGAATTTGAAGAGTATGATAGAAGTGCCCCATTTCCCATTAGAATGAATGGATTTGGTAAATAATGATTATAATCACGTTCTTCCTTTTGGAAAGCTACAAAGGGGAATAATACAAACACAGAGGTAATCCAGCTTAATGCTAGACACAGAAATGTGACTCTCTACACAGGCAGGGCAGTGAGGAAAGAGTAGCCTCTGGCTGTAGAAACTTTACCTGTGTGATAACAACACCCAGCTGTACTGAGGGCAGAAGGAGGAAAGGCTCGCAAAGGTGAAGCATCACTGCTGACACTGTTCAGTTCTGCTTACAAGATGGCTGCTGCCTCTTTATCCTATTACCACTGTTTCACCACACAGAACATCACACACTTCTCTCCCTCTCCCTCTGCCCTTCCCTGTGGGTCTGCTTCCTTCTGGAGGACACTCACCCAGTTGCCATGCTCTCTGTCAAGGATTATCACTGCCATGGACTTAATTCACACTATTTATTCTAAATCCTTAACTTGGCCTATTCTGAGACTTGCCTCCCTGAGAGAAGGGCTAGAGGAAAGACCAAGGGAGATGGGAACACAGACAAACTGGTCATTTTGTAAAAATTAGCATTCACAATAATTTGCATTTATGCCTGTCTCTTGGGAGGAGCATAACTAGAAAATCTTTTTCTCATTATAAGTTTTTAACTATACAAGTTCACTCCCAGACAGAAAATAGAACAAAACCAAATCTAGAAAAACTGAGGGTACTTGTGTGTATATTTGTGTATGTGTGTGTTTATGTATGTATGCATGTGTGAGTATGTATGTAAATATGTATGTGTATGTGTGTATGTATGTATTATGTGTATGCATATTTGTGTGTGAATGTAGGTGTATAAGTGTGTGAATGATTTTTTAGGCACCATAAGAAAGAACTGAAGACCCACAACCTTTTCTACTCCAGAGAGAAGCATGCCCAAAATATTAAAAATAATGACAAAATCAAATAAGTGTTTAAGTATAGGCAGAAAATAATGCACCGTCAACCATATACAAATTGAAGTGACATTGTAACAGTGTTGCATCTGCAAACAATTTTTAAGGATCTTTCCCTCATACCCCGAGGTATACACAAGGCCTGAGGACTGAGTAAATGTAGATGAAGACAGGCATCCTATTTCATTTCCAAACAACATCAGGAAGCCCATTCAGAACAATTTCCACCACTAAATAATGTTTATGTTGGAACATGCATGTATCTTGTTACATTTAATGGGATGTGAGTTTGGCACAAGGTGGCTGAGGGGAGCAAAAAGACACACACAGCATATACCCACTTCGAAGTGGATACTAGACTTATAAGATAGGACAAGCATACTAAATCTGCACACCTAAAGAAGGTAAACAAGAAGAGGTTCTGGGATAAGATGATCAATCCTCACTTAGAAACACACATGGGATGGACATGGGAAGTAGGAGAAAACAAGAAACAGCCTACCATACAGTGCCTCTGAAAGACTCTACCTAGCAGTATATCAAAGCAGATGCTGAGACTCATAACCAAACCTCGGGCAGAGTGCAGGGAATCATGAACAAAGGGGGAGTTAGTAAGACATGGAGAGGATGGGATCGCCACAAACACCAAATATATCTGGGCACAGGGGCCTTTCTGAGACTGATTCTCCAACCAAGGACAATGCATTGATGTAACCTAGAACCCTTGATCAGATGTACCCCATGGCAGCTCATCATCCAAGTAGGTTACCCTAGTAAGGGGAACAGGGATTGTCTCTGACATGAACTCAGTGGCAGGCTCTTTGACCCGCCCTCTTTGAGGGAGGAGCTGCCTTGGTAGGCCACAGAGGAGGGCATTGCAGACAGTCCTGATGAGACCTTATAGAATAGGTTCAGATGGAAGGGTGGGAGGACCTCCCCTATCAGTGGACTTAGAGAGGGGCATGTTGAGTCGATGAGGGAGGGAGGATGAGATTGGGAGGAAATGAGGGAAGGGGCTACAGATGGCATACCAATTAAATGTCCCATAATTAATATAAAAATGAATATTATAAAATGACAAACATCAGAGAACTACCTGTCTTTGCCTTCCAAGTGCTGGGATTAAAGTCACGGGCTCTCTTAGCAGCTGTAAACTGTTAATAACATATTGAGATCTCAGATGGCAGATAATTTACCCTGGTCAGAAATTTACACAGAGAGAGGCAGGCAGATCTCTGAGTTTGAGACCACCCTGGTCTACAAAATGAATTCCAGCACAGCCAGGGCTACCATACATTCTAAGAGAAACCCTGCTTCAAGGAAAAAGGAAATAGCCCACAGGATTGTAGTGTAAGATCTGATGCCATACTGTGGCACCTGAAATGTTGATGCTAGCCTCAACCCACCTCTTCAGGTTTTATTTTTAGGACTCAGTTACAGAAGGGCACCTGCACACCAGAAGATCTTATTCTAGATGGTCCTGAGCCCCCATGTGGGTGCTGGGATTTGAACTCAGGAATTTAACCTCTGAGTCCTGTCTGCAGCCCCTCTACCATCAATTTTAGGGATCTGCCTTTGTAGTCATGTTAGTGTGGCAGGCAGTGTTGTCACCTGAGCCATTCTGTCTGTCCCGTTTTCCCGTTTTTTTTTTTTTTTTCTTTTTTTGAACACTATTACTGTGTAGCCTAGGAAAGTCACTATCTCGTTTTGTAATCCAGGTTGACATGAAACTTTTGGTCTTCTTTTCCTCTTTCACTTCAGTGCTAGGATTATAAATGTTGACAGCCATAGTCAGTTTGATATTTGCCTTATTTATCTATTTATATATTCAGTGTAATATATATGGATATTTTACCTCAAGGTAGCTCTGTCCACCACATGCAAGTCTGGCAACCTCAGAGGCAGGAAAGGGTCTTAGCTTCTCTGAGACTGTAGATACAATTGTAAGCCACTGAATGCTGGGAATTAAACCTGGGTCCTCTGGAAGAGCATTAAGCATGGAGCACTCTCCAGGCCAATATTGGCTTCTGTGTTATTTTGTTTGTTTGTTTGTTTGTTTGTTTGTTTGTTTTTAGAGACTGTTTCTCCATGTAGCCCTGGGAATTTTGGGCTCGATTTGTAGACCATGCTGGCCTTGACCTCACAGAGATCCACCTGTCCCTGCCTGCCAGAGTGCTGGTATTAGAGGCATGCACCACCATTTTTGGCAGTTTCAAGTTATTTTAATCTTCCCCCTATGTAAAATCGATGGGCTTGAACCCTATCAGATAATTGGACAGTCTCCATTGTGGAGTCAGTAAGAGGACCCAGGCCTAGGAAGACTATGAAAGTCATCTATAAAAAAAAAAAAGACCCCTCTCCTCTTTATTATTTTAGAGATGAGGTCTCATTATGCAGTCCTTGCCAGCTTGGAATTCACTGTGTAAACCTCAGAATTTGAGATTGGCTATCCTCTGCCCCGCAGAGACTGGAGGTGTGTACTACTATGCCATTTCCAGGAAGAACACCATAAAAAAGTATGCTTACATGTACACGTGTGTCTGTGTGCATATATGCCACGTGTGTGCTGGTGTATATGGTGGCCAGAAAATGGTGTTGAATCCCACGAAACTGGAGTTTCAGGTTGCTGTGAGCTGCTCAGCTGTGGCTGAGAACAGACCTCAAGTTGTCTACAAGAACAGCAAGTGTTTCTCATCACTGAATTTTTTCTCTTAATGGGCTTTCCATTCAAAACAAGATTGGTAGAAGCTTCAGAATCACTAGCCTGAGAGTGGCTTATGGATGATTTTTCCTGAGAAACTCTGCTTACTCCAAGAGATTCTTAAATCTGCCTCTTATTCATCTTCATCTTATAGACAGAGCAACCAGATCTCTGAGAATCTAAAGCTCACAGTTCTCAGAGCTAGTCGGGATATTTTGATGTTGGACCAGGTGCTGTGGTGCCCTTGGTATCCTAATCTTGAGGCCAAGCTCAAGTTTAGGGGCCTGCTGTGGAGAAAAAGGGATGGCCATATTCACGGAACTCTAGTTTGCCTTGGAGACCAGTCATGATAGCATAGGGCAAAAGATACTGTCTTAGGAATTTAAGGGATGCTCGGGGGCTCTGGGGCAAAAAGGGGCCACTATGTGCTAAGACTTGAAGCACAGAGGCAGGCAAGGAAACAAATACCATACCTTTGACCTTCCCTAAGTGTGTGTGAGGGGATAAGTGCTGCCAGCCCAACAGAAAGTGTTGCTCAGTTGAGCACACTGAGGTCATCGGGCGCTCTAGCCTGCCAAGTTGCTAGGAGCTGAACAGGGAAACCTGAGAATGGTGCGCATGCGTCAATTCTTTTGTCACAGTCACGTGTCCCAGGCATTCTGCTAGGTGCTTTCTATGATGGTGCCAGGAAACTGCTCCCTTGGCTGGCAGCCCTCTTGTTGATCCATACCCAGGGGGCAGCTCCAGGAGCTGGAACAAGAGTTCAGGGTAGGGCTGCTATTGCTGTGGGGCTCAGCCGCCTGTGCTGCCTGCCAGGGCGGTGGGCCCAAACCTGGATGCACCTCAGTCCCCAGTTCCATTGGGGGGGAGGGGGCTTTGGAATCCACTGCCTGGGGCAGGCCAGTGAGTGACAAGAATCAGGCAAAGAGACCTGCCCCGACACCCATGGTGTGTGTGAAGGGGGGTGGGGCAGGGCGACAGGATCAGGGTTGTAGCAGGCTTCAATAGGGCAGGGTCAGGATTCTGGCTGAGCATCCATCTCCAGTGGAGGTCCAAGAGCCCTGTGTCCTGGGACTGGCCAGTGGGACAGAGGTGATCCTGCCTTTCAGTGCAAATCCCTGTGTGCCTCCGATGCAGAGTGCTGAGATGTGCTCACTGCCTGCTTGTTCTCCCAGCCTAAACCGTCCTCCAAATCAGTCATAGACCTAAGTCGCTCTCACACACCACAGTGTTGTGAGTCATTTTTTCTGGACGCCTGAGACTAAGGTTTGAGGAAACAGGTCTACAATGCCTTCTGAGCCAAGCAGGGTGGTATTCAGGGCCCTGTGTTTTTGGTAGGGCGATAATCCTCCTCCTGTCTCTTTCCATCGAGACCCCTCTGAGCCTTCTGTTCTCTTCTGGACTCACTGCTTACTGCTTCTTGGAAACCTAACTAAATGTCCAAAATAACTGAGGGTTTTGTTGTTCTTGTTTTGTTTTGTTTTGTTTTTCAAATATTTTTAGATGTAGAAGTTCTGTGGTGTTCGACCACCACTACTTCTGGAGTGTGCGCTTTGGGAGGATAAGCGTAGCTATGCTTAATTTTGTCCAATAAAGAGACAGTCAGTTAGGATATAGATAGATGTAGGAATATGTGAGGACTATTGAAAAACGTTTTTATTGTGAATAGTCTTGAACTATCCCAGAAACTTTAAACAGAACTGTACCTTGGTATGGGAGCTCATGCACTCTCCTGAGGGAGGAGGATTGCCATGGGTTGGCAGTCCAGTCAGAGGTACCCAGCAAGACCGTCTTGAAACCAAAGCAGTGGTAAAAGGTGTTGATGCTTGGAGGAAAGAGCCTGTCAGTCCTGTTTCTTCCCTTGCAGTTGGGGCTGGGAATCACCCAAACAGGATGCAGCTCCAGAAAGAGTCCTTGCTGCTCTCAACCATGGTTTTCCCCACAGGCCCTTAGCTTCTCCCCACAGGTGTCTTGTTTTCGGTAGCCATATGAAACCTACAAGAGAGATTAAGGAGGTCGAGCAAGGCAGTACTCTTCATTTCCATTAGGATCCTGTAGCCTGTGAATGTTTAATTTTGAGGGAAACCCACACCCTGCTCTGGAGATAGATACTTTTGAGAGGCTGGGGCTGAATGCAGTCTGAGGGGGCAGCAGGTTGTTGCTCTTTGCCAGTGCTACACTTTTTAGGAGAAGAAAATGGAGTAGTAGTGTTCCTTCTTTCATTGCCTTTCCATGGGGCCATTTTTGTAAAATGAGGAATACAGTTTTAGCCTTGAGGAAATAAAGTTTTTTTGTGGAGAGTTTTTAAAGGAAGGGATAATAATACAATAGTATCTCAAAATTGTTCCAGGTCAAGTTCCCATTGCTTTTCTTTTTTTCTTGTTTGGACATTAAATCATCCACTGGTTTCAGATTTTGCTGAGCTGCTAAAGTAAGTTAGACTCTCACCTCATTTTGGTTATTGAATCTTTTAGTGATATAGATTAATCAAAATTTCAGCATTGACTAACACATACAATCCTAGGGAGTCTCTCCGTGACCTAACCCATGTTAGGACAGGAGTCCCACTAAAATCTGAAAGCAGGAGAATTTCAATATCCATGTTTAATGCTTTTGCTAGCTCGTGAATATTTATGAATAGAGTATGATGCTAGATTCAATAGTTGCCCGAATATAATAACAACACTTTTGTGCTGGGCACTTTAATTGCTACAACATAAAGAGCAATATTATAGTACAAGGTCTTCTGTCTTTGTCTTTACATAATTCATTTGTAAGGTTCAGCACTTAATCAGTACTGTAGGTTTTATTGAGATGCCATTCCTTGTGTATCCCAGGCTCAAGCATTGCCTGTATACTCAGAATGCTTGGATTTAAGTGTTAAGCTGGCTCAGCTTACTCTTTCTTTCTAATTCCCCCCTCTCTCTCTCCCTGAGACTACTCACAGCCCCCTGGCTGTCCTCGAAATCCCTCAGTACACCATGCTGGATTCAAAATCAGAGATCTTCTTTCTGATCGAGGTATCCAAGAAGCAGAAAGACACACACAGTATATACCCACTTAGAAAAGTATACTAGATTTATAAGATAAGACAAACATACTAAAATCTGCACACCTAAAGAAGCTAAAAAAGCTGGGAGGGAATGAGGGATCGGGACACGGCTGGGATACAGAGTTAATAAAATGTAACTGATAAGAAAAAATAAAATTAAAAAAAAATCAAGAGTTCACAGTCATCTCTCTAAAGAAGCCAAATAGAGTTATCAATGAAAGCAGGAGCCATGAGAGAAACAATGTGAATTAACAAGAACCACAACAAAGAACTCGGGATCAGACATGGTTAAAAAAAAAAAAAAAAAAAAAAAAAAAGAGTTTCTGGGATAAGTTGATCAATCCTCACTTAGAAACACAAATGGGATGGACATGGGAAGTAGGAGAAAACAAGAAACAGGACAGCAGCCTAACATACAGGGCCTCTGAAAGACTCTACCTAGCAGTATATCAAAGCAGATAATGAGACTCATAACCAAACCTTGGGCAGAGTGCAGGGATTCATGAAAGAAGGGAAGTTATTAAGACATGGAGAGGTTGGGATCGCCCCAAGGACCAAATATATCTGGGCACAGGGGCCTTTCTGAGACTGATTCTCCAACCAAGGACCATGCATGGATATAACCTAGAACCCCTGATCAGACATAGCCCGTGGCATCTCAGCATCCATGTAGGTTACAGGGATTGTCTCTGACATGAACTCAGTGGCAGGCTCTTTGACCCGCCCCCTTTGAGGGAGGAGCAGCCTTGCTAGGCCACAAAGGAGGGCATTGCAGCCAGTCCTGATGAGACCTGATAGACTAGGATCAGATGGAAGGGTGGGAGGACCTCCCCTATCAGTGGACTTAGAGAGGGACATGTTGAGGAGATGAGGGAGGGAGGATGAGATTGGGAGGAAATGAGGCAAGGGACTACAGATGGGATACAAAGTAAATGACCCGTAATTAATAAAAAAACAAATATTATAAAATAAAAAAGTCAGAGAACTACCTGTCTTTGCCTCCCAAGTGCTGGGATTAAAGTCATGGGCTCCCTTAGCACTTGTAAACTGTTAATAACAAATTGAAATCTCAGAATAGCCCACAGGCTTATAAAATGTGATCTGATGTCCTACTATGGCATCCGAAATATTTTTGCTACCCTCAGCCCACCTCTTCAGGTATTATCCTTAGAACTCAGTAACAGAATAGCTTGCTCACCATTCCATATGCAATTTGTTCCCTGGTTCTTCTCGCTAGCTGAATCCCACAGCCTTTTCCCCTGTTTAAGATTCTGTCCTTTACCTATATTGCTTATCTTCAGACCCCAGTCAAAGTTCTCCCCAGCTTTGTAAGACATATATCAAACACTTAGTTTCCTGGAGAATATTCCAGTCTGTTTGAACTGCAAAAGTATTATAGCCCTTAGCAACAGAATAGGATTTGTTCTCTTTTATATTATTTTCCGGGTGTGTACGTACATATACTTGCATAAATACACGTATAAACACATATCAGAGAGAGTGCTGGAGTCAGGGGACAATTTCCTCTCCCTCCATGTATTTACTTTCCTTTCAAAGATTTATTTCTTTATTATGTATACAATATTCTGTCTGTATATACACGTGTATACCGGTAGAGGGCACCTGCATACCAGAAGATCTCATTCTAGATGGTCCTGAGCCCCCATAGGGGTGCTGGGATTTGAACTCAGGAATTTAACCTCTGAGTCCTGTCTGCAAACCCTCTACCATCGGTTTTAGGGATCCACCTTTGTAGTCACGTTAGTGTGGCAGGCAGTGTTGTCCCCTGAGCCATTTTGTCTGCCCCGTTTTGTTTTTGACACTATTACTGTGTAGCCTAGGAAAGTTACCAACTTGTTTTGTAATCCAGTTTGACATCAAACTCTTGATCTTGTCTCCTTCAGTCACTTCAGCGCTAGGATTTTAAATGCTGACAACCACAATCAGTTTGGTATTTGCCTCATTTATCTATTTATTCACTTTAATGTCTATGGATATTTTTCCTGAACTTACATCTGTCCACCACATGCAAGTCTGGCAACCACAGAGGTGGGGAAGGCTGTTAGCTTCTCTGAAACTTTAGATACAGTTGGAAGCAAGCTCTACGAGCTTCTTAAATCTGCCTCTTGTTCATCCTCAACCTCTAGGCAGAGCAACCAAGTCTCTGAGAAGCTAAAGCTCAAAGTTCTCAGAGCTAGTTGCGATAATATGGTGTTGGACCAGGTGCTGTGGTGCCCTTGGTATCCTAATCTTGAGGCCATGCCCAGGGTTAGGGGCTGAGAAATGGGACCATCCCAAATTAGAAAGAAAAACAACTGGACCTTGAATAAGGGCCAGCTAAAAAGAAAGAGCAAGTCAGGCAATTTAGGGATGGACTGTCCTTGAAGCTGTAAGCGGCGAGAGATGGGAGAAGAGGGGAGGACTGTCCTTGGAGCTGTGAGCTCCCCGCTACAGCTGCCAACCGCATAACTGCTATCTTTTCTGCTAACTAATCAATGTAAAGGCCTGATTTTTTAGGAATAAAAACTCTGTGCTTTGTATGCTCGGGTCGTCTCCTGCTTTGAAGGGACAATCCCCATCGCGATTGGAATAAACTGCCTCTTGCTTTTGCATCGAACCGTGGTCTGTGAGTCACTTTGGGGGAGGGAGCGGTACGGGAGTGCAGGTTTTGCAGGACCTACTATGGAGAACAAGGGATGACCATATTCAGGGAACTCTAGTTTGCTGTGGAGACAAGTCATGAAAGCATAGGGCAAAAGATAAGTGTCTTGGGAATTTAAGGGATGCTCTGGGGCTCTGGGGCAAAAGGGGGCCACTATGTGCTGAGACTTGGGCCACATGCAGATTTAAGTCTACACAAAATTAACATGGGGAAGAGGAGGGCAAAAGTTAAGAGATAGGCCAAAAGGCTGTGCCTCTGGACTGTTGGGAGGCACTGTTGGGAGACGCTTAGAAAACCCTCTTTAATCCTGGAGCGAGAAGAGGCGAGGACCCTATCAGCACCGAGTCTTAAAACTGTGTGACCTTGGTTCAGCCTCTCTTGGGCGCCTCAGTATCCTCCTCACCAGGGAACTCGAGTGGACCCCAAGCACAGAGGAGGTGAAGAAAACAAATGCCCTACCTTTGACAATCCCTAAGTGTGTGCGAGAGGACAAGTGTTGCCAGCTCGAAACAGAAAGGGTTGCTCAGGTGAGAATACCAAGGTGGGATCCTCGAGCCTGCCAGGGTGCTAGGAGGCAAAAGCTCGCCCACGGGCACACCTGGGACTGGTGCGCATGCGCCAAGTCTTCAGTCACAGTCACGTGCCCCAGGCATTCTGCACGGGGGCTGGGCAAGCACTCTCCGACTGACAGGTCCCACTGATGAATCAGCGGGAAGAATTCTTTTGTTCTTCGGGAGGAGAGGCTGTTGATTGGACAAGACCTCAGTCAGGGGCGGGCTCTCTGCTGTCCTCGGTTACCAAGATGGCCGGCCCCTGCCCCCTGGGCTGGCAGCCCTCTTGGTGCTGATCCGTACCCAGTGGGCAGCGCCAGGAGCTGCACCAAGCGGTCAGTGTAGGGCTGCTACTGCTGTGGGCCTCAGCCGCCTGTGCTGACTGCCAGGGCCACAGGCCCAAACCTGGACGCGCCGTGGCCCCCAGGTCCCGTGCGGTGCCTTGGTCACCCGCTGCTGCCCGGGGCCGGCCAGTGAGTGACAGGAGTCAGCCCAAAAGACACGCCAGACACCCATGGTGGGGGGTGAGGGGCGGGGCGGCAGGAGCGGGGCTGTGGTAGGCATGCATAGGGCAGGGTCAGGACTCTGGTGGAGCATCCCTGGAAATAGCACTCCAGCTTGGCCTTGAGCACAGTCTTCCAGATGCTGGCAGGGAGGCTGGGAGGGCAGCCCCAGTGGAGGTCGGAGAGCCCTGTGCCCTGGGACTGTCCAGTGGGGTAGCAGTGAACCTGCCTTTCAATCTGAATCCCTGGGTGCCTCAGACGCGGAGTGCTGAGATGTGCTCACCGCCTGCTTGTTCTCCCAGCCTAAACCTTCCTCCAAATCAGTCATAGGCCTAAGTCGCTCTCACACTCCACAGCGTTGTGAGTTGTTTTTTTTTTTTGTGTGTGTGTGTTGTGTTTTTTTTTTTTTTTTTTTTTTTTTTTTTTTTTTGTTTTGTTTTGTTTTGTTTTGTTTTGTTTTCTGGACGCCTGAGACTAAGGTTTGAGGAAATAGGCCTACAATGCTTTCTGAGCCAAGCAGGGTGGTATTCAGGGCCCTGTGTTTTTGGTAGGGCAATGATCCTCCTCCTGTCTCTTTCCATGGAGACCCCTCTGAGCCTTCTGTGCTCCTCTGGACTCACTGTTTACTGCTTCTCAAAAAACTTAGTCAAATGTCCACCGTGGCTGCTGTTTTTGTTTATCGTTTATTGCCTTTTTTTGTTTTTTTTTTTTTTTTTTTTCGAGGTGTGAGTTCTGTGGTGTTCGACTACCATTTCTGGATCGTGTGCTTTAGGAGGATGAGGATGGTGATGATTTATTTTATCCCCTAAGGCGACAGTCTGTTTAAGAGATAGATGTAGCAGTATGTTAGACTATTGGAAAAAAAAAAAATGTTTTTATTGGGAATAGACGTGCTCTATCCCAGAAACTTTAAACAGAACTGCACCTTGGTATGGGAGCTCATGCACTCTACTAAAGGAGGAGGATTACCATGGGTTGACAGTCCAGCCAGAGGTACCCAGCAAGACCCTGTCTTGAAACCAAAGCAGTGGTAAAAGCTGTTGATGCTTGGAGGAAAGAGCCTGTCAGCCCTGTTTCTTATGTTGCAGGTGGGGCTGGCAATCCCCCAAACAGGATGTAGCTCCAGAAAGGGTCCTGGCTGCTCTAAGCCATAGTTTTCCCCACGGACCCTTAGCCTCTCCCCACAGGTGTCTTGTTTTCGGGCGCCATATGAAACCTACAAGTGAGATTAAGGAGGTCGAGCAAGGCAGTACTCTTCATTTCCATTAGGATCCTGTTGCCTGTGAATGTTTAATTTTGAGGGAAACCTGCACCCTGCTCTGGAGATAGATACTTTTGAGAGGCTGGGGCTGAATGCAGTCTGAGGGGGCAGCAGGTTGTTGCTCTTTGCCAGTGCTACACTTGTGAGGAGAGGGAAACTGAATAGTAGTGTTCCTTTTTTCATTGCCCTTCCACGGGGCAATTTTTTGAAATGATGAATACACTTTTAGCCTTGAGGAAATATTTTTTGGGGTCCTTATTAAAGGAGTAGGTAATAAAATATTAGTGTCTCAAAATTGTTCCAGGTCAAGCTCCCATTGCCTTTCTTTTCTTTTCTTTTCTTTTCTTTTTTTTTTTCTTTTCTTTTCTTTTCTTTTCTTTTCTTTTCTTTTCTTTTCTTTTCTTTTTTTTTCCTGTTTGGAAATTAAGTCATCCACAGTCTTAAATTTTTGCTGTATCTGCTAAAGTAAGTTAGACTCTTACCCTCTTTTGGGTGTTGAATCTCCTAGTGATGTAGATGACTCAAGTTGTCCTCACTGGCTAATGCATACAATCTTAGGGAGTCTCTCCTTGACCTAACCCATGTTAGGCCAGGAGTCCCAGGAAAATCTGAAAGCAGGAGAATTTCATTATCCATGTTTAATGCTTTTGCTAGCTCATGAATATTTATGAATAGGGTATGATGCTTGATTCAATATTTACCGGAATAAAATAACATCATTTTTGTTGGGGGCATTTTAATTGCTACAGCATAAAGAACAATATTATAGTAGTAGGTCTTCTGTTTCTGTCTTTGCATAATTCATTTGTAAGATTCAGCACTTATTCAGTACTCTAGGTTTCTTTTGAGATGCCATCCCTTGTGTATCCCAGGCTCAAGAGTTGCCTGTCTCCTCCAAGTGCTTGGATTTACGTGTTCAACTGCCTCAGCTTGCCCTTTCTTTCTCTCTTCTCTCTCTCTCTCTCTCTCTCTCTCTCTCTCTCTCTCTCTCTCTCAGACTATTATAAAATAAAAATTCATAGAACTACTCTGTCTTTGCCTCCCAAGTGCTGAGATTAAAGTCATGGTCTCCCTTAGCACTTGTAAACTGTTAATAACAAACTGAAATCTCAGAATAGCCCACAGGCTTATAAAATGTGATCTGATGTCCTACTATGGCATCCAGATATTGTGTGGCTAGCTTCATCCCACCTCTTCAGGTATTATCCTTAGAACTCAGTAACAGAATAGCTTGCTCACCATTCCATATGCAATTTGTTCCCTGGTTCTTTCTCCTTAGCTGAACCATGGCCTTTCCCCTGTTTAAGATTCTGTCCCTTTACCTTGATTGCTTATCTCCAGACTCCAAAGTTCTCTCAGCTTTGCAAAACATATATCAAACAGTAGGTTCCTGAGAATATTACAGTCTCTTTGAACTGCAAGTATTATAGCTCCTTAAAACAAAATATGATTTGCTCTGTTTTATATTATTTTCTGGGTGTGTACAATACTTACACATACTTGCATAAATACACGTATAAACATGTATCAGAGAGAGTGCACAGGTCAGTGGACCTTTCCTCTCCCTCCATATATTTATTTTCTTTTCAAAGATTTATTTCTTTATTATGTATACAATATTCATATGTATATACATGTGTATACAGTGGGGGCACTTACCAGAGATCTCATTCTAGATGGTCCTGAGGCCCCATAGGTGCAGGGATTTGATCTCAGGAATTTAACCTCTGAGTCCTGTCTGCATTTCTCACCATCGGTTTTAAGATCACACCTTTGCTGGATCACGTTGAATGTGAGCACTGTTGTCCCCTGAGCCATTTTGCCTGCCTGCTTTGTTTTGACACTACTGCTGTGTAGCCTAGGAAAGTCACCAGCCTTGTTTTGTAATCCAGGTTGACATAAACTCTTGATCTTGTCTCCCTTCTAGTCACTTCAGAGCTAGGATTTTAAATGCTGACAACCACAATCAGTTTGGTGTTTGCCTTTTATCTATTTATTCCCTTTTAAAGTCTATGGAATTTTTCCCGAACTTACATCTGTCCCCCACAGAAATCTGGCAACCACAGAGGGGGGGAAGGCTGTTTTGCTTCTCTGAAACTTTAGATACAGTTGGAAGCCAAACTCTACGAGCTTCTTAAAAACTGCCTCTTGTTCATCCTCAACCTCTAGGCAGAGCAACCAAGTCTCTGGGAAACTTTGGCCCCCAAAGTTCTCAAAACTAGTTTCGATAATATGGTGTTGGACCGGGTGCTGTGGTGCCCTTGGGATCCTAATCTTGGGGGCCATGCCCCGGGTTGGGGCTGAGAAATGGGGCCATCCCAAATTAGAAAGAAAAACAACTGGACCTTGAATAAGGGCCCCGCTAAAAAGAAAACAAGGGCAGGCAATTTAAAGGGGGGGGCCCGTCCCTTGGGAAACTGTAAGTGGCCTGCTACAGGGCCCAGAGATGGGAGAAGAGGGGGGGACTGTCCTTGGAGCTGTAGCTCCCCCCTACACTCCAACCCATAACTGCTTCTTTTCTGCTCTTCAATGAAAGGCCTGATTTTTTTGGAATAAAACTCTGTGCTTTGTATGCTCGGTTTTCTCCCCCGCTTTGAAGGGGCAATCCCCATGGATTGGAATAAACTGCCTCTTGCTTTTGCATTGAACCGGGGCTTTAGTCACTTTGGGGGGGGGAAACGGTTTTGGGTCCCGGTTTTTTCAGGACCTACTATGGAGAACAAGGGGTGACCATATTCAGGAACTCTAGTTTGCTGTGGAGACAAGTCATTAAAACATAGGGCAAAAGATAAGTGTCTTGGGGAAATTTTAAGGGGTGCTCTGGGGCTCTGGGGCAAGGGGGCCACTATGTGCTGAGACTTGGGGCCCCATGCAGATTTAAGTCTACACAAAATTAACATGGGGAAGAGGAGGGCAAAAGTTAAAAGATAGGCCAAAAGGCTGTGCCTCTGGAAAGGTTTGGGGGGCACTTTGGGGACCGAAAACCCCCTTTTAAACCTGGAGGGGAAAAAAAGAAAGGGGAGGACCCTATCAGCACCAGTCTTAAAAATGTTTGACCTTGGTTCCCCGCCTCTCTTGGGCGCCCCCCAGTATCCTCCCCACCCGGGAAATTTGGGACCCCCAAGCACAGAGGAGGGGAAAACAAATGCCCCACCCTTTTACAATCCCTAAGTGTGTCGGGGGACAAAAAATTTCCCCTCGAAACAGAAAGGGTTGCTCGGTGAAAAATACCAAAGGGGGGATCCTCGGCCTGCCCAAAGGGGGTAGGGGAAAAGCTGCCCCCCGGGGACACCCGGGGGGCTTGGGGCGCATTTCGCCAAGTCCTTATCCCATCACGTGCCCCCGGCATTCTGCAGGGCTGGGGAAAGGGGCCCCTCCGACTGACAGGGCCCACTGATGAATC
>JAEOAE010003020.1:0-24040 GCA_036365155.1 Meriones psammophilus
CTCAGGTGGCTTGCAGCAGACCCAGAGGCTCAGAGCAGCTGTGCGCCGCCGCTGCTAGCGGGTGTGTACCGCTGCCTGTTGCTGCGGCCTTCGAGGTCCAGCCTGAGACGAGGGGCTTGACGGGCAGTCTCTGGCTGGTGCCTTCTGTGCGCCCTGTGCTGCTGTGATGAGAGCGCAGCAGCAGCAGCAACACTGCTGCAGGGTGGCGATTTGTCCAGCCTCCTGAAGGGAGCCTCCGTGTGGCTGCCGCATCTGCACGTGCTCCAGCAGCAGCAACAGCAAACAAAGAATTTCCCTGGAAGCGAGTCGATTCAGCGTTCTGTCATCTCCCGATACCTCCTCATACAAGGCCGGCGCTGTCCGGAGAGTCTCGCTAGTTTTCGCTTGTGGTGTTGCTGCGCCGTTCCTGCGTGGACGTTGTTCAGCGACGCATCTGCCGGAGTAGGATCCTCTCCGCTGTTTCTTCCGTTGGCAGAGGAATCAGCAACGACTGCTGCTGTTGCTGTTGCTACGCTTTGTTTGAAGACGAACGAGCCGCCAGCAGCATGCAGCTGTGCGGGACTGGCTGCCGCAAGACCCAGCAGCTAGCCAGCAGCGCAGCAGTAGCAAAGGCTTCAAACGTGCGCGGTATATTGTTCCGGAGAGGAGGAAGTTATAGACGCGTTCCGTTGTCCATATAAAGACGAGGTCGTGGTGGAAGCGCCCGCAGATTGACTAGTGATAAGTGGATCATAGCAGATAGAATTGTCCACCAAGCGCCCTGTAGCTATAGATACCTGTGGCGACAGATGAAATAGATGCAATGCAACAGAAATAGCTTGTCTACTGTTCCGTGGAGGAATTTAGACGTGTTCACATCCCCCACAGTTGCTGTGTGCTATTACATGACGAGGCAGCAGCAGTGATGGCTGGAGCAGAATCACTTGAAGGTCGATATGTTGACGAAGCAGCGGCGCCAGCAGCTGCAGACTGTCTCACGCCGCGGAGGACCGCAGTAGAAGCACATGGAGGAGGGGAGTCGGAAGCAGCAGAAGCTCCAGTGGAAGAGACAGCAGCAGCAGTAGTCTGCGCATGACTCATACCAGATGCTGCACTGAGACAGCAGCGGCAGGAGCGTCCCTTGAGACACGCTGAGACGCCAGAGTTGCAGAAGGTGCGACAGCAGACGCAGCGGGCAGGGGCGCATGAAGCAGGAGGAGATGAGGACGAGGCAGAAGCAGTCGCAGCAGTAGCAGAAGCTGCAGAAGATACAGAGGCGAAGGTTTTGCTCTGCCTTGCGGCAGTTATCAGCAGACGAAGCAGCCCACCCAGTGAAAGCAGCCTTGTCGCTAAAGAGGAGTACGCTGAAGTAGAAGAAGGCCAGGAGCTGCAGCAGAACAGCAAACGTGCGGTGGAACAGAAGCAGCAACAGAAGAGGTGGCTGCTGCAGAAGGTACAGCAGCAGCAGAGGAAGACGAAGCAGCAGCAGAGAACTCAAAGCGCGGCAAGCGAGACAGAAGGCGATGCTGGCGTCGCTGAATTGCTGGAAGAACTTCTCGCGTGGGGACTGAGAGGGCAGCGGGGTGGAGCCAGAGCGTGGACGTGCTCTTCCTCCTGCGAGAGCTGCAGCGCCAGTTACAGCCGCAAAGGCATCACTTCTGGCATTCCCGTCAGCAGCAGAATAAACAGGAGTCGCTGAGGTCGCGACAGCATCTGTAGCAGCAGAAGAGCGCCACGTGCAGCAACAGAGCTACTGCTCGCTCCAGCAGCAGCCATTGAGAGCTCCACTCCCAACGCAGACCCTGTGACACTTCGAAGGACAGCCCGGGCAACTCGTATTGCTCCTGCGGCAGCACAACGACAGTAGCACAGCAGCAGCAGCACAACAAAAGCAGCGCCTATAGCACAAGCAACAGCATAGCAAAAGCGTTAGCACTGTCTGGGACAGAGCTGCGGCAGGACTGCCATATTGCAGCAGAACTGCCACGCTGCAGCAGTGCAGCAGCAACAATGAAGAAGTCGATGGTGTGACTGACAGATGTATCATGATGGAGCTAGTGAGACCTGCAGCTCTTATAAGCAGAATCTCTTCCACGAATGATCACCAGAGGCCAGGACTAAGGTGTTGACACGGACGACATAGCGGCAGCTGCAACATCATGATGGCCTCGTCGCATTCAACTGCATTTTACGTGCTCCCACACTTTGTCCGTTTCAAAAGGTTGACAGTTATCTTCTGTTTCCTACTACTTTTCTCCGAAGCGAACACATGCCGATTCAAGCGGAGGCAAAGTATAAACATGACACGAAGCTATGGAAGTATGGGAGACTATTAGATTTTGGATATTCTCTGCTCGACGCCCGTCTGGTTCGTTTTCTGTTTGATCTGTCTTTGCATCTTTTCTGGCAACCAAACGCGCACATGATCGGGATATGACTTGCCCATAGTCACTCCATACGTGCACGCTTAAAACCCAGATAGGTGGTTTCTCCGTGGCCAGGTGTATACACACTGCAGATGCATGCAGGCTTCGCCGACCAGGTGTGTATACACTGCAGATGCATGCAAGCCTCGTCGACCAGATGTACGTACACTGCAGACGCATGCAGGCCTCGTCGACCAGGTGTATATACACTGGGGATGCGTGCTGGCCTCGTCCATCAGGTGCATATACACTGCAGATGCAGGCCTCGTCGACCAGGTGTATATACACTGCAGATGTGTATTGAAACGGGAGCTCCATTGTGAATATGACCTCCCATAGCCGCCTCATACACATGCCCTCTAAACCCAGAGAAATGCTTCCTCTGCGGCAGTAGGTGTGTCTCTACAGAAACATCATTAAGAGTCCACTAGACGAAGATGAAAGAAGAGATAGTCTATCACACAGTATCGCTCTCTTAACATCTCAACTTGTACATCAGTTTCTATATACATGCAGAAGTACAAGACGAGATAATCATGTGTACTATCCATGTGTAAGGGAAACTGAACTCTCTGGTTATACGGGCATTTTAGAACGCATCATGACAGCAAGCCTCAGCTGTTCAACAACCAGCAGGCTCTTCATCTGGTATCAAAGAGGAGAACAGGCGGCCAGCCCTCGATGTAGCTCTATTTGTATTCATATCAATACAGGAAAAGAAAAGAGGGGAGATATACTGGGTCCTCACAAATGCACACATCATGTATGAAGAAGAAACTTTGTTGACAGATCTGCTGTGGAGAAAACAACACACAACACGTCCGCCTCAGGTGAGATTTGCTGGTTTGTCTCTTGAGCGACGCCCCAGGCGTCTAAGCGCATGGATCTATATACTCTTCACCCGAACAGGAAGTTCAAACAAATTTATCGGCACCTCTTCGTTCAGTGGAAAAGAAACACACCTGCAACCACCGACCGACACACTCGGCATGGAACGCGTGTAAACAGGGAGTCTTCGGAGCTGAGAGCAGCAGCAGCAGCACACGAGAGATGCCTGTTGCCATAATACTTTTCGACACACAAATCCGATTTTTTTGTCTATACATGGGCCTACAGAGAGAGCGCAAGGAGTTATACATAGCAGTTTCCGTCTTCCTGAGGTGCGGGCATTTTTACGCCTTTATATGTTCTCTGTGGAAGAGCTGGGAAGTCACAGGGGCATTTGTAATTGGAGAACTAAGAGAGTGGCAGCACTTGTACACGCGAGCTGCCGTACACAGACCCTGAAAAGTAAAACAGTTCTCCTTTTTATTTCCATTTGAACTGCTTGGCTACGTATCCGGGGCAGAGCTTTATCTGTCACATCTCCTGAGCCCCAGGTGACGCAGAAGAAAGAGAGAAGGAAGAGAATTCTTTATTTCATTCTCGCGCATGCCTGCAAAGGTGTATTCAGCGTCCAGTTGTCATCACGAATATACAACCTCTTTCTGTGCATGTTTAGATTGTCAGTCATTCATAGCGGTTGGGGTGTACGTACGACTGGCGCTGTTTTTTCGGCGCCACAACAAGTGATGATTGAGGTCCGGTAAACAGCACGAGATCGCAGACATTGTGCATGCACAGACAACTCCAGAGAAACTTCTGCACCAGCGTATGTCTCTTTCAAACGGCTACTTGTTGCAGCTAAGTAAAAGTTACCTTTCATTGTGCTCGTACTTCATCATGCATATATTGCATGCCCGTGCATCGCTGTCGTCGCTCAGCGCCACGCCTCGCCGGGGTCGTAACCTCTTCAGGCAACCACTGCAGCAAGAATCAACCCCACCAGGATAAGACTGGTGCACGTGCAAGCTTGCAAACCTCTGGCCGCGACAGGATTTTTAAAAGAATCTTCTAATAGAGTGCGTGCGCAGCTTCAGCTTCATGTGTGAAGACTGAGGCGGCGGTTGAGCTCTCTGTGACAGCAGAATGAACGTGTGGTGTCTTTATGAGAGTCACACGGAGTACTTGATGCCATCTTCTGTCACACCTTTCTGCGATAGATTCTCTCTGACTCGCCAGACGTATCAAAGAGAATATTCAAAGACCTCTACAGGGCTACTGATCTGCGAGAGGAGGCTCTGCGGTGAGGTGATCTGTCTGCAGACAGTTGCTCATGACTCTCTTCAGTGTGACAGGTCATGCAAGGACGAAGAAGACCGCAACTGTATGAGTCTGTGAGAGGGAGTTCTTTATACCTGCAAGACTTGCGCGGAGACTCCACACGGCTTTCCTGCAGCACATCGACGCCCTGAGCAGCAGCCAACAGCATGCCCTCTCTGAAGGTGCTAAACTGATCAAGAGCGAGGCCTTCTGACCACGAGCGTTCCACCAGGAAGCCAGCGAACGGTGGGCGTCTCGTTGCTGCTGCTGAAAATGCTCTTGCAATGTCACTGGCTGCTGGGGTGCTGCTGTAGAGGTTCGGCTGCTGGTGCTGCAAGAGGTTCGATGCTGCTGCTGCAGGACGTTCTGGCTGCTGCTGGTGCTGCTGTAGGAGCACCGGCAGTGACACGCCGCTGCGCACCACTGTCGCCCTTCTTCCTGCTTGCTCCTGTAGACGGAGAGAGAATAAAGGAGCCAGTGAAGGGGGAAGCAGAGCGAGAACTCATTGCTGCCGCTGCTGCTGCAAGCGTCGAAGAGGAGGCGCCTGAGCCAGGAGCAGCAGTAGCGGCAGCGAGAGGTCCACCGCCAGCAGAGGGATTAGCAGGGACAGCATTGGAACCAGATGTCAGGAGAGGTGCAGGAGAAGCGATAGTGCCATGGTTTTGAAAGCCCCGCAGCACCGGAAGAATGCGTGCCTGCTGTGGGGTCCCACCAGCCATATGCGCTGCTGTTGCTGCGCCTGTTGCTGCTGTTTATAGATGACTGCCGCCCTCCTACGTACATGTGTGCTGCTCCATCTGCGGTGTTGCTCTCTCCTACTGGCGTCCAGTGTATATCTTGTGCTGTCCCCGATGCTTCTGCAGATGTCCCTCCTGCTGTTCCTGCTGTCGATGTCCCTGCTCTTCCTTCTGCTGCTCTTGAAGCCGCTGCTGCTGCTGCAGTCGGAGGACCCCTGCGACGGGAAGGGGAACCCTGTTGCCCCGGCTGCAACCCCAAGCTGCTGCTGCTGCTGCTGGAGAAGCTGCCGCGGCGCAGCAGGACATTCAGAGATGTGACGTAGTGCGTGCCAGCGCCGTCTGCTGCTGCAGCACGTGCTGTTGATGCTGCAGCGTGGGGTCTTCCCGCGTCTTCGCGCCGAGGCGATACTGGGATAATGGTGTTGTGCTGCTGCGGCTTGACTGGAGGCCGGTGCTGCAGCAATGGAATGGCGGCGGAACCGCCTGTGGCGTCTGTTGCTGCTGCTGTGATTTCCCAGGGCAGCTCCAGTCGTTGATGCAACAGCAAAGCAGCGGAAGAGGGAAGCAGATGGAACGGCATGGAAGGAGTAGAAAGCGGCATAGAGAAGCTTGTCGCTGCAGATGTGTCTGCTGATTCTGCAGGAACAGTCATCACATTGGCTTGCTGGGAGAAGTAAGGCTGGCCAGACGAAAGCAATACTAGCGGTGATGGTCCTCCAGCTCCTGCTGCACTATAAAAATATGGATACTGCTGCGTGAGGTTGTATATTGCATTTCCAGGACCTGCAGAGCCAGGAAAAGACCTGCTGCTGCGGAGAGACGCGGATGCTGCCCCAGGCGACTGCTAGAAGGGGCTGCAGGTTCCGGAGCGCCTGCAGTACAAACAGCAGCAGCAGAAGAGGAGGCAGCAGCACGTGCACCAGTGGTTGCAGCGTTTCCACCACCTGAAGCACGTGGAGACGAGGGATTTGCAGCTTGATCTACTCCACTCTGAGGCCCGAGCGGCTGTCGCCCTGCTGCTGCTGTTGCCGGCACGGCTGCTGGAGGAGGAGATTCTGTTGCTGCGCTGCTACGGTGAGTATTGCTGCCTGAGATGACTGTCCTGGTGATGGTCAGCGGCTCAGTCGCAGCTGACGTGCTGTCTATGTGCCTCCGACTACCTGCAGCTGCTAGGGCCTGCTGCGGCACTTGAACCAGCAGCGGAGACTGCTGCTGCGACTGCTGCATTTCCCACGTCTCTTTGAAGTGGAGCAGGGTCTTGACTCACTGTCCGCCTTGTCAAACTGCTGTCGCTGCGTCTCCTGCTGCTGCCGCTCGAGCTGCTGTTGGTGCAGGAACTGGTGCTGATGCTGCTGCTGCGCCAGCCTGCCGAGCTTCTGCAGCTAAAGCACAGACTTGGCGCCGCTGCTCTGCTGCGGCCCTTGCTGCTGTGCTTTGGTGTCTGCCTCCTGCAATCAAAACTGCGTCTTCTCCTGCGGCTCCAAGAGACACCGTCGTCACTTGAGACGGAGATGCGACATAAACACGAGTGTCCAGGACGCCCAATGCGTGTTGCCACTACGACTAACACTGCGGCTGCCGCTATTGAAGCTGCTGCTATTGAAGCTGCTGCTGTTCAAGCTGCTATTCCAAGGTGCTGCTGTGAAAGATACCGGTGCTGTTGTCGAAGCTGCTGTTGAAAGTACCGTTGCTGCTAATGGGAATGAAAGGCACAGCTCCTGGCGGCAGTGGCGGCAGCACTGAGCGTCCTACGCCTCCGCTGCTGGTGCTGCTTCGTCGCTGTCTGCGCTGTCCTTGCAGAAGAAGCGCCGCCTCTAGGAACAGCAGCAACTGCAGCAGCACTGGAAGCTGCTGCATCACGCAAGACAGAAGAAGGAAGCTCAGGCACACCTCGTCTCAGCAGGAGCAGCTCCAGCTACTGCCTCCTCCCGGAAACAACGCACGGCATGCTGCTGCTCCCGTGCCAACAGCGTCAGACGCTGCAGCAGAGGCGGCTCTCGGCACCTTGCGCTGGGTGGACCACCGCTGCTCTTCCTGCTGCTACAGTCGCTGTTGCTGCTCCTGTCGTTGCTGCAATCGATGCGGCGCGTAGTCCTCTTCCTTCGACTCCTCCGCCTGCTCCTGTTGCTCGCGGCTACTGTTACCGCCATCGCCGCTCTTCGCAGCTTCAGCAGCACCAGTTGCCACAGTACCAGCAGTGGCAATGTCAGCAACAGTGGCAGCATCAGCTGCAGAAATGGGTACTGCACGAACATTTTCACTGTTACCATGTTGTACCGCTGGATTGCGGTCTTCTGTGCCTCTTCGGCAATCAAGGGAAGAACAGGCTATCCTGTCGTGAGCTTTACTGCTGTCGCTCCTGTTGCAGAAACAGTTGCTGCTGCTCCTGTTATGCTGCCTGTTGCATCTCCTCTGGAAGAAGATATATACGACCTGGTTGCTGCTGCTGCTGCGGCCGATGAAGAGTTGGTCTCGAGAGGTTCCGCCGACTTACCTGCTGTAGCGGCAGCTCTTGCTGCAGCCTCATCCCCGTCTGCAGTCATCTCTGCTACCAGCGAAGTGTTTTAGCTATTATTAGCCCATAATACACCTCCTTCACAGCAAAGTGCTGTGCTCGCTGCCTGCCTGCTACCCTTCTGCGCCTTGCTGTTGTATTGTGCCTTCCTCCTTCTGCTGCTTTCTGCTGTTGCTGCTGCATCGGCTTGCTGGACATGTTCGCGAAGTGTAGCGTGCTGCTGTCTCGGTGCAGCAAAAAACTGTCTGTGGAGGATGCAGCCTCTGTAGTTTGCTATGGGGAGGCTGCTGCAGTAGTCCCTGCTGCTCTCTGCTCTCCAATCAGGTGCCTCTCGCTATAGGCTGTTGCAGTCTTATTTCTTTCTTGATGTCCCCGGAGACCTATTCTCATGTAACAATATCCACTTTAGCTATGCACAGATGCACGTGTATATACCAACGGTGATGTGGGAGAGGGGCGAAAAAGAAAAAGAGTTGGCTGCTTCACGGATCAGATGAAACAGGATGACGAAGTCTTTGACAGAGATCTCGGGGCACGGCTAGGCGTACGTGATCGCGGATGGCTCTTCTGAAGAAGCTTTTATAGATAGCGAAGATAAAGGCAATCTTTCTCTTTTCTGTAAATTTCGTGGCTGCTAAAGATGACCATCATTCAATATCAGCATCCATAGCAGACATCATATAAGAAGCATAAGCGTTGAAGAAGGAGACTTTTTGGGTAAAAGGCAGCCGACGGTGCGGCCACACACACATGAATATGGCTGAAGGAGAGAGAGAAATGTGGAGTTGCTGTTGGAGCGCTTGTTTGCTTGCAAAAAAAAATGAAAATAGCTACAGAGAAGTGAAGTGCTACCCGGGAGAAGGGCGGAAAAAGTCACCCTGCCTATGCGACCGTCCTTACAAGATCAAATTACGGGTATGTGTAGATGTGCAAAAGGCATTTTCTTTCGAGAGGAGACTGCATGGACGCAGTCTCACGAAGCATACCCTGTCTGTTGTTTAAAATTCAAACTTATGCACATCCATGTAGCAATACATATGTGTGTAGATAATTATTGTACTTGTGTGAAGGCATAGATGTAAATGATCCCTTTTGAGGTGTGCAGCAAGTTGCACGTATTCCATAGAGAGGGCTCGCAGTGTCCTGAGATAAGCAGAGGCGTCGTCGAAAACTCGTGATCTTTATACCGACCTACATTTCTGTGTACGCGAATAGCAGAGACGAAGAGTTTTTTTGCGACCCCTGCGTAGAGAGCGATGTTGGAAACGAGCGCACACACCGGGCGTGCAGCCGGGAGCGGCAACAACAGCAGGGCGACGTGCCGCAGCAGGCAAGGGCCGTAGAGTAGGCAGGAGGAAAACGGTGAATGCAAAAGAGAAGTGCTGTGGTTGAGGTGCTGGAGACAAGAATTTTAGTCCTAGTGGAGGATACACCCCGCGCTATGCAAGAAAAAAGCGTAGCTCTATGCGGCCTGCTGAGTCAACTGCTGCTCTAATAACCACTGACACCAGGAGCGCGCCATCAACAACAGCAACACACCGGTACTAGGAGCAGCTGCGCTGGAGGCAACGACAGCAGAATAGTATCAACAGCAGCAAAGCGAAGACGGAACATGGGCAAGGAGAACGAGGCCACGGATCATGGGCAATAAGAACGAGGTCACAGGAGGAGCAGATAGTCAGTGGAGCAGCAGATATCCAGCAACGCTAATACCGTCGCTGCAGGTGCCTTATCATCAGCATCATCAGCCGCATGAGGAGAACTGGTGCAACAGCTTCGCAGTAGCAGCCCTACACACAAGAGTAGCAGCCTGAGAGGCTCGACAACTGTTGGCACGAACGAAGGGGAGCGTCTACGTAAGAATGAAATGCGCTTGTTTCGCTGCTGCTCCCTCGTGGCAGGGGTCTTGCACCTCCAGGTGGCGCAGAGCCGCGACGTCGCGCGGCACAAAAACGCCAAACGGAGGGGAAAAAAATATTCGAAACTGCGCAGAAGCAACATGAAAACGACAATACGCAGCACCAGGAACCCGTAGCAGCGCGGCCACGCACAAAAGCACGAGCAGGAACAGAGCGGCAGTCACCCACGCCCACACACTGCCAGCGTCAAGGACAGCACCACGCAGAGCAGGGGAGCAGTTGGAAGGAACAGCAGTGAAAGCGGCGCAAGGGGCACCGAGAACAACAGCACAGGAAGAAGAAGAAGAAGAAGGGCCTGAAACAGACCCAGGAATATTGATAACACGTTCAGCGTGAGCAGCCAAAATTTGCAGAACAGGCAGAAGAATAGTGCCCGCACCATCATCAGCCATAACAGCTGTACAAGGGAAAACAGCAGCGACCGCTGTGCGCGTAGACTACCGCGAGGCAGGAATGTAGCACGCCGAGATGTAGCAGCTGTACTAGCAAAAAGCGAAGAGCCTCAAGGGGGCACCAGCAGCAGAAAATCGCAAAGCAGGAGGATGTGTCGACTCTCAGCGAAACTCGCAAGGAGCTCAATAACAGCAGCACACCTCTGCCATTGGAGGCAGGGAACAGCAGCGGCTGCTGCTGCCTATGCAACATGAGGAGGTGGAAAGCGAGAACGAGGAGGAGAAGGAGACCATGGGCGGAGGAGCACTTGCGCCTCTGGCGACAGTCGCAGTCGCAGCGACAGCAGCGCTCGCGCTCAATGGAGCTAGTAAAAACATCACTCGCCACACAACAACAAGGAGGGATCCCGGCAAAATGGCAAGAGCGGCTGCAGCAGGAATTCTCCAGAAGTAGCTCGCTGTGCTGAAGTAAGGCTGCGCTTCAGACGTTGAACGAAAGACACGTAGTTAACCATGGAGAAGGACATGTCCGGGCCAGCACTAAGTTGGTCTGTCTTCACCTTTGGTTTATCCCTGGGGTATCAGGGCGCCTGTTGGGGGCCTTTTAGCGAAAAACAGACCCTGAAGCCCATCTGATTTTAGACACGAGACGCGAAGTTCTCGTCCCCGGAAAAACAGCAATGAATCCCTCTTAGACCTCCACAGCGGTGCTGCCGCTGTTACGCGAAACTGCTGCGTGTGCGAGTCCGGATGTACTGGCTGCGTATCTGCTTTCAATCACCCCATGTAATTCTTCCCCGCCTTCTGTGGTAGAAACAGGCCGTGCTGTTGCAGTTGCCCGTGTCGACCTGCGAACAGGCCTCTAGTGCCTGTCTTTCACAGCCGCGGAGACACCGTAGTGCTGCTGGTCGTGTCACTGCAGGCTGCTGCCGGTGCTGGTCGTGATGAGGTGCAAGGTGACCCGTTCCTCTGGAACGGTGACGGTGTTGACTGCGACGGCTGGGTGGCATCTCCAAGTGTGAAAGTAGTCCCCATATTCTCTCATTTCTGTGTTCCTATTCACTTCGAAAAACGAATGCAGCTGTACCAATGATGAGAAACTGCTCCACCTGTAGTTCTGCAGCAGCCGCTTCTCGCTTGACTAGCAGCTGCCGTTCCGCATCCAGTCGCCCTTCGCCCATTCCTTCTGCCCTCTAGTCACAAACACTTCCGGCTGCTGCCGCTGACCCGGAAGACCATCGGCACGGCTGCAACTGGCCTGCAGGGCACGTTACGGCGGCTCGAGGACTTTCTCTCGCTCCGCAGTCCTACATATATCCATCGATACGCAAAGATACGTATATATGTATGCGTATATATACTTATCAATGTTTATGCGTAATCCCTCTCTTCCTCCAGTTCTTCACAAACTAAATACTTCCAGCATATCTACGTAATAGTCTCTCAGCTTACATTAAGCCAAAGACAGACATATATACATGTATAGTAAGAACGTGTATATCCTCGAAGGCAGACATATATATAGGTGGGCTCTATATAAAGTCACTTTCACGTTGTCTTCCCCCACCTTCCAATACAGTCCGCGCAGTTGAGCAGCATAATTGTTTACACTCACACACACACCGTACTGAAAGTACAGTCGAAAGCGAAACTGTGGGTCAACGCCTCCCAGAACATGTAAAATAGATGACAATTGCAGTAGCTCATTGGCACCATATTCAGGACTGAACACTGTATGGTTGAGCTGCTTCGAACCTGTTATACAGAATTCTAACTGATCGGCCTGTCTGCGGCTGCGTATGTACGTGTACTTCAACATCACCACATGCCCATTGTGTCATGATCTACCTGATTTGTCTTTGCATAATGCCAGCATACAGGAATTTGTCTATGTCCTGTTCACCGCGATTGATCTCCTTTCCAAAGAAACCCTCTTCACAAGTGTATGCATGTATATCCTCTGGAAGTGCATTGTGAGCCCAATGCAATTTGAGAATACGCTGCCAACGGGACAGCCGTGGCACCAGTATGTATCAGTGGCGAAAAATGGTACACGCCTGCACAAAGGAGAGAACGAACAGGAAACTCTTCCGCCACGTGAACAGTAGACATTTGTAGGACAAATGCCGGGCGGTGGCACTGCGGAATATGAGCGGCCGACCAGAAACCCCAAGCACTGACGATATTGAATAGAGAGCCTCGCGAAGCCGCAGAGCCTTCAGCACCACTGCAAAGGCAGGTGGAGAGTGTTATTCTAAACCACATACCAGTTCCATCTGCGGCGGGTCAGGCGCACGACCCTTTGGTGCACGTATATATTATGGGAACCAGATTATATTGCGGTCCCACCGCACATGTTGTTCGCACAATTCAGTTCGCATACCAAAAGGTGACTACGCACAATAAGTAATCAGACAAGGAAAGCTACGTATATGTGTGTGAATCCATACTCGCCCGTCTGCAGCGCTTAGATGTGTAAAGGTGTAATTGATCGCACTTTCTTCTTGTTGGCTGCCTGACAACCGTGCTTATGTCATTTAATTCCACTTAGGTCTGCAGTGAGTCTAGTCATCAAACAATGTGTCTGTCAAAGAGCTTACGATACCATCCAAGTGAACGCTTTGTATTCGTGCAGAACGGTGCGTTCTTCAATTGTGTCCTTCGCCTGTTTGTGAGGCTGTATGTTTCTTTTGGTGGCATTTCTGAAGTAGAAGACGAAGACGCCCAGGGCCCCGCCTAGTAGCACAACCCAGTGGAGTCCGCCGATGCAAACACCCGCACGTAGTGAAATTGCAAGGAACGGGGCTTCAACGCCTCTGCATCACGCCCCGTGTCCTCAGTCTGCACCGTATTCCACGTGGGTGTTTGCCATCTGAAGACACACATGAGCGCTGCTGGGTTTTGGAAACTGTAGGGGTGTGCTGCCGTATTCCCTTGCACGTAAGGTGGCAACTGCAAGAGAAAACATGTCCCTGCGCCGCTGAGAGGTGGTTATTGTTCCCATGTCTTGTGTGGGTCATTAGTTGTCACCGCTGACACAGAAAGCGGTCGTAAGGTGGATACGCTGTGTTAAGTTTCGCGCTGTTCTATCTATGACAGACTCTCAGGCAGCTGTATGTAGTGAGAGAGAGTGTAGGTAGCCCGATAGTGGTGGTGCCAGCTGGCTGATGCACCCACCTGCAGAACAAAAAACGAAAGTTACCACCGCCAAGCTGAAACACAAGGAACAGAGACGTTAGAAGCACGAAGGTTATCGTCGACCGGAAGCCGCATCTTCAGTAGGCCAAAGGCGCAGTACACCAGTGAAATCCCTGTACAGATCTAATTGGAGGTGATTTTTGTCCTTCTCGTAAGTGAACGCAATACATGAATTCCTTGTGCAGCTCTTATGCGCTAGACCGGTCTCCCCATCTTCTCCTGCGACATAGGAACCGAGAGCGTGGCTTGCAGAGGTAATCAACCACCGTGGCTTGGCGCAAGGCACTGTTCCAGAGTGCCCACTTACGAGACGCAGTAGTTTGAACAGTGTACTTACACAAGCGGGCGCGTACATGGGCGTCCAAATGCACTTTTCCACATCTTGAGCGCGTAGTCACAACGAGCTATGCACCCTGTAGTATTCAAGAGACAGTACGCACCTACTGTGTTGTGCATCCGCAGCCTTGAATGAACCTAGTGGATATCTGGTCGGTGACATCAAGCCACTGACCCAAAGCGCTTGAGTACTTCTGGCGATTGGCGTGTGCTGTTGAATCGCTAACCTGATGTTCATTTGAGAGCAGCAACATCAAGTGGCCTCGAGGGGCTGGGCTTCTTTCTGTGTACACGCAGTATTCTATGCATAGGATTCTACATTAATGGTACTTTGTCAGTGAAGACATTCATGCGGATTTCTGTTACATACACGTTTTGTACAGTCGTTTCCCTCCCTCTCGCACACCCGTGCCTGGCGTGGCACAATATTGACTCTGTTGCCCGGTTTGCTTACGCGCCTTAACTAGAAGTGCGTAGGAAAGTGAACGTCTATATCCATTGAGTAGTCTCTAAGGCACAGTCTTTCAGATTAGGGTTCAATTGTTTCAAAGGACAAAAGATGCAGTGTCACGCAGCTGCATTGTCCTGATCGATATACACGTCCACGCTTTCGAAGGCAATAGAATGAATGAATGAATGTTTGAAACAGAAACAGAACTTTTCCACAGCGCCTCCACTCCCACCAATGGTCTCAACCCCGAGAGCTAGTGTGCTCGCACTAATATAGACAGCTAAACAGTTGCTCTTACCTCGTAGCTGCACAACCCAGAGCAATGCAATTCGTCCCCCTAAGCGGGTACACAGCTCAAAATCGTAGTGCTGCTCCACACCTACTCAGTTTCCTCTCTGCTTTAGAAACTTTTGTTATTAAGTACTGGTAAATGCACGGCTTCTGTTTTCCGGCCCATTCTGTCATGCAGTGAATGCGCAGCACCGAGCTCGTAAACCATTTTCCGCCATCTTCCTTCATTAGACATGTGGCGCAATATTGTGCCAATTTGCCACCCAAGCTTTCCAATGTATTTTCGAGGGTGTTTGCCTTTCTGTTGGTTCCCTCTAGCCCCAGTAATGGTCGCTTGCAATTCACTTGTAAAGAAAACAAGCGAGGCGTTTCTACGCCCGTGTAGATACTGTCTAGCAGCGCCACGATGGTCGCTAGTCTCTGGCAGTTTTCGTAATTTAGTGAATCAATTTTGAGACCCGTCTCTCCACCTCTACTGGTTTCTACCACTTCATCCTGGCCCGCACTCATTCCTTTTTCCAAATCGACTGCAACGGTGGCGTTAGCACTACTATCTGGGATCGATACCTCAGTGACGGTATTTAGGAAGATTGTATCTTCGGGGGCTCACTTCTGTAGAGACTGCTCTTCTTCAGGAATCCATTTCGACTCAGCCTTAATGTTCCGGAAGAGTCCCTCACAATCGGAGTACTGCAGTAGTTTTCTGATGCTTTTCTAATCTGACTTATATCTTGTTCAGTGAACAGAAGTGCTCCTTCGAGAGGAATCCCGCAGTCTGGAGGTTGCGCATCGGTATGACAAGGGAATTGCCTGTAATCAATAGGGGTGCTCGAGACGAGAAAAAACTGAAGATTTGCGAGGATTTTCAAAACCTGCTGCTATGGCTTCTTGATTTGCGGGCAGCGGGAACTGTGGGTTGATAAGATAGCGGTTCACTGCATCGATACATTGATCGAAATTTCCTGAGCCCACAATACGCTTGCAGTTAGATATGTCAGCCGGCGTTGTAGCAGCTCGAGGCAGGTCAAGCCTTTTAGAAGCTCTACACTCCACCTCCGTGGACGTTTTTACGAATACCTCAGCGTTGTCTTCGCCGCAGAACACAGCAGCTGGGCGTAGACGATTGTGCAGCGGATCTTCAAGTACTGTCACTTCTCCTGTGTCGCTGATGACGACTTCGCCAGCAGAACACGGCTGGTTGTAACCTTTATGGAAGCAAAGGTTGGTACACAGACCGTCTTTGGAAACAAAGGGCTGCCTGGTGCACAGAGAACTTTCAGAAACAGCCCTCCTGCACTGTTGGATCCCAGCTGCATGAAAGAGACGGCTACAACATCAGTGGGCGGGTAGTCCTCCGACAAAAATCCGCTTCTCTGTAAATTGTAAAGCTGAGTGTCAGGCGGTAGCAGATCGAGTCGACGGACAGGGAAAGCTATTTGCATCGATGCACCCCCACTCTCCACGATGGCTGCCAGATACTCGTGTGCGCAGAAACGGATGTCTGGAATTCCACTTCTGCAACGAGTAATGGAATCTCAAGCGAAAGGAACTGCGCCGGAACACTCAGCGTCTGCACATTCAAGTGCGGTTGGAGAAGTCCGATCGAGTCCCCTTTCCCCGCCTCCTGCTGAACCGGCGAACACGCTGCGTAGTCTTTCAGGTTCGCTTTCGTCGATGAGCTCATCCTTTCTTCGTGAGAGTTCTGCTTCTTCCCTCAGCCGTCGCAGAGTATCGTCTGTTTGCGCTGCATCAGTTCGCTCGTGAACTTGTTGCTCAGCCTTCATCTTCGCGAGATTCCCTAGGAGGTAATTTGCCGTTAGGAACGCGCAGATACCTTCAAATTGGCCTGATATAGGGCGCGTGAATTCTTGATTCGTAAAAAAATACAAAACCTCTTACAGAAGGAGCACTGTTTATAGCTCTTCTCAGCGCAGTAAAGACCCTCACGATACCAACGTGGGAAGTCTCAGGCCTGCCGTGCTGTGGAAAATCACTGGAATGGCCAGAGCTTTTGCCTCACGCTGTTCAGCCTTACTCATGCGCTTCTCAATGAGTTCTACCATATTCGTTAGAAGATTATTTACGAGTTCTTCGGCGGCCTGCTCCAAGAGTGGGAAGCCCAGCTGTAAAGGTCTTTTTGGTAATTAGTGATTGCTTGTGGCTGCTTCGGTTCGTCACCTTTCTCTCTTGCTACGCGCTGGAGCCCACCTCTCTAGTAATTGTCGTACACCGAAGAACTTTCCTCCATCGCCTACAAATTTGAGCGTGTCTGTTAGGACGTGGCGGCCTGCACGCTTGCTCTCCGTACAAGATTCGGTGAGCACTGAAAACAGGCTCGGCTGCGTCTTGCTTGCTGCCGCCATCTATGGCGACGATGGCCTGTTGCGCCCGTCGGCAAGACACCTCCTCTACTGCAAGGATTTCCAACACGTTTGCAGCGCTTCCGGCGTCTTCGGCAGTATTTGTGGTTGTGTGTGTAGTTTCGTCTGTGAGTGTGTCTGCGGCTTCGTTCGCTGTAATCTCTTGAAGTGCTCGCTTTGCGGAAAGAATACGAGACAGCTGATGCAGAAGCCTGCCTGCCGTCTCGAAAAGACTCTCCACTTTGGGAGCGGAAACGTATGTCCATAGGGCGCCTGAAGTTCCCCACGGCGGAGCCGGCATACTTTGTAGGCTGGAGGCAGGATATTCCAGAATCGTACCGTTGGGTCTGCCTTCTTTTGTAATCTCGGCACTGTTATTCGATACTCCCAGTACATTATCAGGTGTGTCGTCGGCAGTGGCGTCACGAAACGTGCTGGTACTGCTGGGAGCCAATAGTGTTTCTGATGCGGCTATTGTTGCGACTGAGATTGGGGCAGCTGGCGTTGTAGGTCTCTAAAATGTTAAGCTGTCTGCTCTGTAACAGTGCACGAGCTACAAGTGCCTTGTGTCCTGTCTGCTGCAGCAGCACCGACAACACAGCTACACGAACAACGCCTTTCATGGCGGCCCCTCCAACAAACAGTGGTTGAGAAAAGCGCCTTCCACTCGGACACAGAAGGATAAAGCTTACAAGCCAAAAACAAAAATGGCGCCTCATACTGCGCCACGGCTCTGAGGAACGGCAGCATGCTGGCTGTAGAGCTCCATCGCTTGCCTGTATGCGTTACAGTGTAGTCAGATTTACCGGTGCTTCTTGTAGCTTTCCGATCAGCTGAAGCTAGAACATTTGTAAAAAGTGTCGTCCAGCAGACTCGTATAATCGAGCTTTGGATCAAATTGTTTTGTAAGTGTCGCCTCTTTAGTTTCACTTTCATCGTGCAGTCTTCCGTGTTTCTGTCTCACTGATTTGCTGTTCGGCCATCATCTTCTCCTCCTTTTTATCCGTGTTCGATGCTATGTCTACGTCTTTGTTGCTCTCGGCGTACATCCGTAGGAAAGGGTGGCGGTTGGTGCAGTCAATTAGTGAGGCCAGCAGCTGTAACATTAGCAAGGCTGAGGCACACAAAACATCGCGCTGAAGGAGAAGGATCCAAGTATGCCTTTGCTCGGCGTGGCTCACTTCCCATTTTCCGTAACGCTACTGAATCGTTTCTTTACTTTCTGCTAATCTCTACGCCTGACGCACAGGAATCGGCTTGTTGCTTCCGAGACCTGTTGTCCTCCTGGAAGCCTTATGTTGACGTATGGAAAAAATCATAAACAGACGGAGAGCCTGCTGTCCGTGCTACAGCTAAAGGGGTTGCAGTCGCGGGAAAAGACATTAATCCTCATGGTTGTAGGAAGTACCACAGACACATACAACTGCTCTCTGCGTAAGACACCTTCCGTCAGAAAGTAGAAGAGCACCACCTTGCAGATAGAGTCATTCCAGTGTCGGCGCTACCTAACGCTCTGCGTGAACCTTTCGCCCCCTGCCTGGAATGCAGAGTCAGACACGGTACGGATATACGCGTGTAAACATTGCTCCAGGTTCCTCAGCAGCCAAAGTGTTCTTTGATTCTTCATGTGTAGGATTCGTTTGCGCTCATCACGTCGAAGTAGTGAGGTGCTGAATGAACTACCTAAGTGTCATTCAGCACAATTCTGGCAGCGCTTAGGTGATGGTGACCGACGATGATGCTCGTTCATTTGCCGCGCGACTCCCACTGGCGACTCCGATGCCGGCGCTGCACCACCCCATGGCGAAGGTGCAAGGGGCCAGTGTCCTTGTTGCAAGTTCTGCTACTTTCGTAGATCCTTGCTGCTAGTGGATCAGTCGAGCTTCCTCCAGAAGCGAGTTTGTCAATTTGGATCAGCACTTGAAATGAGGCAACACCGCAAGTGATGGTCTACGCTGTTAATCACCATTCACAACGCCTTGTCGATGCCGAAATCACCGTAGTACCTCGCCAGCACGCTGCTGCTGCTCGTGCAGCGGAAGTGTAGCAGTGAACTCATTTCGTCGTCGCTTTCTTCACACTTCAGAGGGTATCACTTTGCCCCCAGGTAATAAATTTTTTCACATATGCTCTGTATGAGCCCATACCCGAAAGCGGCGGGCGCCAGAGAAGGAGCTATTCTATTACAGCAGCCGCCGTTGTAGACTTGTTTCATGTGCTCAGCGCGTTCAGAAAAACCGGCGCATCTCACCGTGGCTTCTCATCAAACTACTGGGCAGAAGGTCCTGTATGTGTGTGCGCTGATACTTCACTTCCACATAATTGAAAAGGTAGTTGTTCGACCAACATCGCCTCTGCAAATGTCTAACCGCAAATCTCGGTATGTGATCGGTTTGCCATACAATTCCGACTCACACTGCTGAGCACAACCTTTTCTTCTTCATCGCTGTAGCGTCTTCGCCACGGGTTTTGACGAACACACACATTTGTACTTGTGTAACCATATTGGCGTATTCGTCCATCGGGCGTGAGCGCCAATTTTTTCAGACCCCCTGCTACGCAGTACAGCTTGTTAGTACACTATTTACATTCAGAGTATAATGTACTACGGAGGCAAGCAAGACTTAACGTAACAAGTTTGCGCCATGCAGTTCTGACAGTGAGTGAGCTATGCGTCTGGCACAACCTCTAAAGCACTCCAAGCTCATATGCTTAGAGGCGAATGCATAAACAGTTTCAACTCTTACTGACGGATGGTGCATCTAAGCTAAGTGCTGTGTACCGAGCTCTGATCAGTGAAAAGTGTTCAACCATTTTTGTAGACACGAGACCCCCTACGTATGCACCCAAGAACTGGCAAATATAAGCTATGCCGGATATGCAACTGTTCGAGGCGTGACTACAGATAGTTACGACCTGCAAATTGAAACGTTTCCTTCTCACTGCATGGAATTTTACCTAATAGAGCCGCGGGGTAGCGCCAGCAATTTGTTGAAAGTGCACTCGCAACGTGTTCCACCCTGACGCTTTACCCGATGCGTAGTAGCCTCCGTATTTCTTCGTGACCACCACCTCAGCCTACTACGCGTGAAGAGAAGCTGCACAATACCCGTCCGCACTTCCGTACGACGTGATGCTATTACCTTTGATCCATCTTTCTCATAATACACAGCCTGTTGCTGATGTATGCCAGAGACCCACCTTGTTTAAGCATCGCCCACGAATAGCTCACTGTACATATTTCACGTCAGAGACATATACCAAACCTGACAACAAACAGCGATCAGTACGAGGGGCATATACACGTGGTTATACACTTAACGTGTGAAACAAGGCTTAGATTGGCCAAAGCCTCAAGAAGCATGTTATCCTTAAAAATAACTGCTTACGTGCGTGCATTTTTGTTCCTTCAGGCAAGAGACCACAAACGTTGCGGCCAGCGTTCCATGAAGAGACACACTGGACGTGCGTAGATGGTATCGCCATAGCTATGAATGACTGCGCGTAACTAACCCGCCAGCGAAATTCGAAAGAAGGGGCCTGAAAGAAGAAACTTTTCACGGTTGTGGGTGTGCCACTTTCGAAAACAACACGCTGACTGCAAATAATTGACTAGCTCGAAGGCAGTTGCAAGCGACGAATATCTCTCTGAAAGTCTTAATATAGCAGGTGAGACCGCTTATCTACTAGGAATTTTTATTAGACATACCTTTGCCTCATGTCCCACGCACAATGTCGCTTCTAGCCTACTTATTAAAGGTTCATTGTTGGCTCTCGCGCTATGTGACGTGATGAGGCATTGCGGCCTGTGTGACTGGATACGAGCACATATGTATGGATACCTGTGTCTTTGCCTGCACCAACAAACAAGCGCTTGTCTGCACACGTGTACACTCTTGTGATACTATTTTGTGACCATAAAATTGAGTCGACACTCGCCCACTACTCATATTCTCCCCGAGCGGAAAACCTGCGTGCAGTTTGACTGTTGTCGACTTAGTGAAACGAACAGAAAAAGTACGATTATGATGGAAACAGAAAGGTTCTTCGAAGACTTCACAGAATTTACGGAGGTGCTAGAATTATGCAGTACACTCGTAACCAGATGAATTATGTCACGACCGGTATTACATGGGAATCAATTCCTGTGGGCTACACGTCACTTCAGAGGCGTCACATTTAAGATGGTGGGACGAACCAGCAGTTTATGTTCGCATGGTACAGTCTGTCGTTCAGTGGCGGAAGAGACACTTCACAGCGATGAACTCGAAACACCTACTTCTTCCAGACGAAGGCTGGAATTATAACACTAATTAATCTCTGAGGGGAAGACACAGAAGAAGCAGCCATACGCGCTTCTCCCAAAGAGGCGGTGTGCCGAAGCCAGCATAAAGAGCATGACGTATCCGTTGGTGCGCATATCGGTATTCGCTAATATCATCTTCATCAAGTACAGAACGACTAAGAGCATTCAGCGGTTGCCTCACGCAGAAAAGCCCGGTGGCATCAAAGCGGCATCAGTACCGCCTAGCGACACCGACGGTAGCGCTGCAACACTGTCGCCGGATATTGCTGCCGGCTAAATCTGCGGCGCGGCATAGAACACTTCGTGGAACATTAGCCGCAGAAAGCGCGGTAAAGTGGAAACTGAAACATTTTTATTGCGAAATACAAAGGCAGGAATCTCAGCAGCACGTATGACATGGCGTTTCCAACGTGGTGTAGCCTAAACTGTCGCATGCGTGGATTGCATTCAACAAAATACTCAATGTGCGACCAAGATAAATGGAAATACTACTCCCTCAAATGTCCTTCACCAAGCAGGTTGTCTGGGCTCCAAAACCTTCCTTCAAAGGTATGCTTTTTCTAGCCGGAAAAAGTCCAACTAGTGCCGAAGTCGTCTTCTCTTTTCGGTGACGATGCATCCAAGAAACACGTGACGCTCTGCAAAATGTGTGGTAGCAGCATCTTTTCAGAACGACGAGAAAAGGCGAACGTCACATGAGGCGTAGATATCAGTAGCAAGCCGCATACGTGGGGCCACGTATGGTTGGACGTCTGAATGTTGCCTATTCGGAGGAAGAGCTGCAACTTCAACAGCCCTGGGCTGTATTTATAACCGCTGCGTCACTGATGGATCGCATTGCTGCCGCCGAAGCTGCTCTGCTTGAGCCAGCACCTCGTGTCCCGTCGCCCTTGAGCTGCAGCAACCATACTTTCTGTAGGCTTGTGTACACGCTTGTGAAGTCTTCCTGAGATATTATTTGGCGAACCCATTGAATGAGCAAAAAACCTGCAACACCGCGTGTGGGCAGACAGAGAAATAGAGATATAACGGTGGTTAAGCAAGTGAACAGCTTGGAGACCTGCAAAACACGCGTGTCGAGACATTCAAATACATGGAAGTATACGTACATAACTGTGCGCTATCGCTTTGATGTCCAGTGTGGTCGACTTCAATTCTGAAGGCAGTCTCCACACTGCCGGCGGGTGGTCGAAAATCTTCTGCCGCGACAGTCAAAGTAAATAAGCAAGAAATGGAAAAACCGGCTGAAATGCCCCTACGATCCCCCTACGGGACTGAGGACGGCGCTAGAAACGACATCTTTTAGGTGATGGCGCTTTCTCCATTACTCAGAATACCTGTCGCACATACATATGTATCTAAACATATACCTGCATACACTTTGATGAATAAACGAAGTGCAGAGACCGCGGGGGCCGAGTACTTTACGCATACACACTGATTTGTCAGATCTCTCTCTAAATAAGTCGTCTTTCTCTACGTAGTGCTCTGGCGTCGCTGCAAGTGCTGGGGTGAACTCACAGTAGTGAGCGCCGCCGAGCTATCAAACTCGGGCTACACTAATGTACAGACAGGTAGAAAGACAAGCATCTGAAGGATATTATCGGTTGCACATGTGAAAATCTTACCCCGCCTAAATGAAGACAGACGTACGTGAGGTATACATGTGTATGATTATAAGCAAAGATATACGACAGTCAGGTCACCTAAAAGACACCCCGATAACGGGTTCTTTTTGCGTCTCGGTCTCATGTCTCCGCTGCATGCGTAGGTAGAGGAAAGTGCCAACTAGGTATATCTCCCGAAAGTTTTAGCAAGAGAGACACGAATGCGCACTAGTGGAGAACAAGTCTCCGCTGCGCGAGGACAGTGCAGTTCAAAAAATCTTTCTTCGCAACTTTCGGTCTTCCCATGCGGTGGGGGCATCTGATAAACTATACACATGCAGATATGTACGCGTGGAGCCTCCTTATATATGCCTGTAATTGTGGTGCAGGTGTGAGAAGATGGCTTATGGAACTGATGTGCCTCGTGAGAACTAACTAGATCAGGCGCACTGCTTCATTCAGTAAAGCTTATTCTACGAATATAGTCACTTGTATATAATACGCCTCAATGAGTCGCACCTGTATATACAGGTGTAGGAATTTACACCTCTATATATACAGGACTTGTTCTTCATTTACTAGTACTGATAGGGTGTAAAAGTCGCACCTCTATATACTTTAGGATTTATTCATCTTCACTTACTGGTACTGCTAAGGTATATGGTGCACGTGCACATACATAGGACTAAATTATCTTCTTACAGGTACTGATAAGGTGTATGAGTTGCAGCGTATAGACGAAGTTGGCATTGCCAGTGTTCCTGCCTAGCCAGAGCTCCACCATAATAGGTAGATCGTGGCCGAGAGGAGAGAGATCACCATCTGTAGTCGCAGCCGCAGACAAGAGAACATCACTGAAAGGTATAACAGTTTGAAGAAGTCGTATCAACAGGAAAAGACCCAACAGTGCTTCTAAACAATGGACTAACGTTCTGCGAGAACCTCCTCACTGGAAAAAAAGTATATTACCACTACTTTGCGCGGAATCAAAGACAATCTCGAAGAAGAAGGAACAACTGCTTGTCTGCTGTTGCGTGTATGGCGTGGGAATAGAGCATCTTCTCCTGGCGTAAAGGAGACGCGGTTGCAGACGTCCGCTTAAAAGCAAAGACGTTTTTCGCTCACCTTCGAGGCGGCGTCCTCGAGGAGGTTCATCAAAATGAACTCCTACAGAGACCTCAGGCAACTCTTCAAACCTGAGACATACGTCTATGTTTAATGACTTTCACCTCGGAGAGCAAATGTCTAGACCACTAGTACACGCACACATCCGTTTTCTCTGCCAGATGAGACAGATATCCACGTTTGTGTAGACGCCCTTTTTCAGACTGTATGTATACAGAGTGAGAAAAAACATCTCTGCCGGACATATACTCCTCAA
>JAEOAE010002184.1:0-23085 GCA_036365155.1 Meriones psammophilus
ATGGACAATAGGTGTAATGAGCCTGTAAGACAGCAGAGCTGTCAGGAGGGAAGCTGAGAGACATTTGTGGTGACAGGGACTGGGCAACGCCCCAAGACACTGAGAGCTTCTAAGACAGCAAAGCTGTCAAGGATAGATAAGAAGATCTTTTAAGTAATAGCAGCTAAGTAATGCCCTTAAGATATTAAGTAGTAAAATTAAATATCAGCCGATTAGCAGCTGGTGCGTGTGTGAAAGGGTAGTAGGTTAAGTGATATTTTAGAATAAAGTATAGAAATTAAGGTAACGCCCTTAAGGCACTAAGTAATGAAATTGGGTAACGACAGCCCATTAGCACCTGGTGCGTGTGAGCAGTGATAAGTCAAACCTATGCCCTAAAAAAAGGTATAAAAACTGGAGCCTGAGCCCACTCGAGTGCAGCAGGCCAGACTCTTTGGTGAGTATGCCAAAAAGACGGCCACTAACCAGCCTATTCGAACGGCTGCTTGAAAAGCCCAGACCACCTTAACAAACCGGTTCTGAAGGGACCCCCTTATCAGACCGGCCCTGGAAGACGGCTCCAGAGCAACCGCAACTTCCTTTGCATCCGAGGCCTGGCTGGAGCAGAGAAGCTCCGAGGCCCATCAAGCCATCAGAAGACAAGTCAAAGGTCCGGCTGGAACTGAGAAGTTCCGGGACTGAGACGACTCTCAGCACCAGAGGCAAAGTGTCCGAGCCCGAACCTGCGGCCAGGTTGTATTCCCCATAGGACGAATATTCTAAAATATACATTCTATGCTCCTACCCTTTCTCGCTATTCCTCCTCTATTCCTCTGCCCTAGTCCACTGATAGGCAACCTTTAGATAGTTGTGTGATTAAGCAACATTCAAAAATCACTCTGGCTTGGGCTTTTATCAATACCTTGCCGCCCTTTGTGACGTCTTGGTTAAAGTCCTCCGCATAATTAAGCGCTCGTGACATTAGGATTGTTTAACAGCCTTTTATTATGGTTCCTATGCATGTTTCTCACACTTGGTATTTGGATAAGGGGTCATCTTTTAAGTCACTTTTATGGAGTGTTATAGGACTTGGCTTATTTCTCTTATTAGGAGCATGTCTCCTACCAATGATAATTAAAACCTTCATGAAGGCCTTTTAGAATGTTAAAGCTGATCTGCATAAGATTAAACCCCAGTGTCTACCCTAACAGAGGTTGATAGTCAAAGATCTCTGAAGAATATTCAAACTAAGGCAGGGCATAAATGACAGAATTCATATACCAATGATGGGTAAAAGTATCTTTCAAGAGAGACAACCTAGGACAGGCACAATCTTCTGCTCCAGAGCTCTTAAGTTATGGTCAATTTTTAAAATATAAAAAAGGGAACTGCTGGCATGTCAGGGTGCTTTGTCATTTGAGCCTCAGCAGAAAGACATGTTTTCACCCTGGCCTTCACCTGGAGTCAGTGATAAGCTGGATATTTTGCCAAGTATACCTCCTTTTGTTTGAGACAATAGGTGGGATGTCTTATTAAGTTCACAACTTTTGTTTATGTGAGGATCACACAGACAGGTGGTCAAGAAAAACAAGTTTGACTTCTCCAAGAACCCATTCATTGTACTGAGGTGCTTTTGCTCTGACTTGAAAAGGAGTTATTGGAATAAGCTGGGGTGACTAGTTTCTACTGAAAGCCCTCTTGGACAGATCCCACGTGTAGTGTGTTAGTTTATTAATTTTCTTTCACCCTCACTCCGGACTCAAGAACTGTTTGACACCACCCGTGGGCTCCAGCAGAAAATCATCAGCTCTACTTCATAAAACCACAGAAATATCAAACATTTGCATGGGAGACTACATAGAACAGTGCTTCATAATATGCACACACTTTGAACCCATTCTGAGTCTCAAATGTCCTACTACAGTCTCTACAGTAGAAGCATCTCTTTAGCAAACAAAGGATGGCACATAGAAGTTAATTCTGGTGAAGCTGGTTCTTCCTAAATGAAGTTACAGGTTCTTATTAAAATTTTAGTGGGATGTTTGAGAACTGCCAAGACAATCCAAAAGCTCATCTGGAGTAAAAAAGAGCAGATTACCTTAAAAAAAATTTTGGAAACCTTAATGATGAGAGATTCTATGAGAAATGCTAGGCATTTGAAAATTTTTTCCCCATGGGAGTCTTAATGTTTTTCATGTTGATTTACAAAACTTGTTATGCATGTTCATATGCATAGAAACTTACTGTAGATCATAGGTGGCTATTGTTATCATTTGGATATAAAATGCCCCCAAGAGTCAGGTGTTGAAGCCATGGTTCCTAGCCTGTGATGCCAGTGTAGAAAGTTCTGGAAACTTTAGGTGGGGACTGCCTGGAGGAACTAGGCCCCGAGGGTTCTGGAGGTATTCTCTCCTTGGCCTGTCCTGTCTCTCTCTGCTTCCAAGCTACCATGAGCTGGATAACATCTACCATTATACATGTGTGTTTCTAGAATGTTCTGTTTAAGAGCATGGGGCCAAGTGGCCATGGAATGAAACCTTGCAACCATGAGCCCAAATAAATCCATTTTTCTCTTTAAGTTGCTTTGTCAGGCATTTCCTCACAGACATGAGATCAGAACTAATACAGTTACATTGATTTCCATTCTTTTCCCCCAGAAAGGGTCTCATTTGGTAGTCATGACTGGCTTTGAACTCAATGTGTAGACCAGGCTGACCTTGAACTTCAGTCACTCCTCCTTCCTCTGCCTCCCAAGTGTTGGGGTTGTGCACAAGTATCACCATTCCTGGCGGTCTTTTACATTTTAAAACTGTTTCTGACTTCCCAAATATTTTAATTTTGACATGTATTATTAATAAGAAGTTTTATTTAGTATATTAATTGCTTTCAGTCATGTTTATATAAACATTCACCTATATTGTTTGTAGTAATTTATTACTTCGTCATCATTAAGTCAAGTATTCAATCTGTAAAGACAGGATGATGAATTCTACAGTAAAAGAAACAAGAAAAGCCAATCTAGACTAGTAACATAGATTCTGAGGGAGAAGACATTTATTGCTGAGAAAATTCTCTGGGTTACTGTAAAATGGAGGAAAACAAAAACAACAAAAAAAGAGGCAGTCAGTGAACACATCAGTCCCCGGTGAGAAGCCCAGCTTGGTAAAGACATTTCAGCAGAACTGCACAACTGTTAAAAAGGAATTGTCAGTGCACCACTTAACATGTTAACTCACTCAACAGTTTTTATGTAGATTTTTTAATCTGCAAGTATGTGTAATCAAGGTGCTCTGTTGATACCGGGCAAAGAACAAGACTGCACCACCTTCATTCCCCAGTTTGGATTTGCAGTGGACCAGAGGTGATGAGATGATTGCAAATACATCATTCTCTTTATTGACTTAACACCCCTGTCTGAAGGTAAAATGAATGTGGAGGCCCTGCGGGCAATCCCAGAACACAGGGGGCAGAGGGAGACAGTCTTCTCAAGACTAGCCTGGTCTACAGAATGAGTTTAAGGTTAGGCTGGGCTACACGAAGCACTTGTCTCAAAAGGCCAAAGTAGAATAAAGTTTTAAAAATCGAGTTATTTAATGTGTGTGCACAGGGGGAGAGAGAAGGTTGATTTCTGGAGGCCAGAGTATAAATCTGTAGAGCGAGTTCTTTCTTTGTGGGCTCCAGGGATCTCCCTCAGTTCTTCAGACTTACCCACTGCCAGGGTCTCTACGCTCTGAGATTTCTCGCAGGCACTAAAAATTTTAGAGCTTACAATATTGTCTGAAGTCCCCTTCTGAAGACGGAACGTAGGGCCTTGCACTTACTAGGCAGCTGCTCTATGCTGAGCTAAATCCCAAATAAAAACAAACACCCTGGTTTGCACCTTCCTTTTGTCTGCCTGTCAGCAATACTTTTATCCCACTTTTCTGGGGCCTCTTGTTGTGGGGCATTCACCACAGAAGTGTGCTTGGACATGGGTTTAAGCCAATGGAAAGTCTTCATTCTCCAGTGATTGACTACACTGGGTGTTTGGGATCCTGGTGTAGCACTAATCCTTTCTAAGGATGGCTTTTTAAGTACAAAAACCATGTTCTGAGTTGTTATTTCAATTAACAAGAACAGTTAGCCAGAAGCAGAAGCAGAAGCAGAAGCCAGAAAGCAAGGTAACTACATTTGAGCTTTCCCAGAACAATATGGGCTTAAAGGAAGAGGGCTTTGTTGTTTTTGTTGGTTGGTTGGTTGGTTGGTTGGTTGGTTGGTTGGTTGGTTGGTTGGTTTTATTGCCGTGTGTGTGTTTCAGTTTTGGCAGCTGATGCTATGTGCTGTGTTTACAGTTTAATACCACTTCCATGATGGAGTCAGTTGTGCTAAGGCATCATGGCCTACTAAAGTCTGGGGACATGTTATAAACTCAGTCTTTCTTCTAAGTACAATGCTCATTTTTTTTTTTTTTTTTTGCTATATTATAAAATGGCAATCTGAGAATAACTTACTTCAAGACAATTTTTACTTCACCTCCAAGCCCACACAATTTTTTCTTTTAGTTTGGTCCTCCAGATTGCAATAATTTCTCTCTCATCTCACGGTTACTGACTGATTTGAAAACAATAGTAACATTTGTAAAGCTTGTCTCTGGCATTAATTTAAGGACTTGAGGAGTTTGTCCTAAATTAACTGTGTGTTAAAATGCATTCAAATATGGTCCCCATTATCTGTCCCCTCTTCTGTTACAGTCTCTTTTGACAGTCTCTCTCTTCAGTACAGGAGGAACATGTGACTTTAAATACATGTTTTATGAGAACACAGACTAATGGTTCTGGGTTCGTGTCCCACACAGAGCAGCACATCTGCATTGTCTGATAAGCACTCCTGAGCCCTGTGGTCATCTCCTCTCTCTCCTCTCTCAATTACCATTGTAATGTTTTTGTTTTGTTTTGTACTTCATCAATAGCTACATCCACCTGATTCTGAACAAATTTTATCCTGTCAGATTCCGTACCTTGCACAGATAGTCTTCTTATATAAAATCCTACATCTTAGTGATTTCCCAAAATAATTTTCCATTAACTTTTCACAACACTGTGGACACCATGATCATTTCAGTGCATCTTTTACTTTGCTCATAGGGTATTACTCAGCTTCCTAATAGAATAAGTATAGGGACCTGAGTCTCCCAGGTCTGATTCCATGAGATTCACTCACTGCCAGGGCTGGAGAAGGAGGCAGAGGCTCAGGAGGCAGAGCACAGACACACCACAGAGACAGATTGCTTGTGAGGAAGCCTATTAACACTCTACACATCACATACAGTAGAAGGAGAGAACTGAGTGTCACAGAGTCTTTGAGGACTTCTATCTTCAAAGCAAGGCAAATGTGGAGAGCCAGGGTTTGGTTGCCATGGCGCTGGTTCCTCAAAACTGGTAAACCGTTATGATGATTGGGCAACCGTTGTCACGAGCCCAGCCCGGGGCGACATATGGGGTGATGGGTGAGCAGCCAATCAGGGGATGATACGTCATCTCGCCCGATGACCAACAGCCAATCAGGGACTGACACATCCTAGGCGGAGGACAGTTGCCTATATAAGGGATGGGTTTCTGCCATTTGGGGTCTCCGTTTCGATGTAAGCTTATGCTCTCCCTCTCAAGATGCATTAAAGCTTTACTGCAGAAGGATCCTGTGTGTGCTGCGTCGTTCTTGCTGGCGAGAAGGTAGCGCGAGCCACACCTGGTGCCGAAACCCGGGAATATTGACCACAACATCGTCAGCACCTTCGGAGACCCCTTGATTTCAAGGAGGATTCAGAACTGCAGGGATAGGTAAGTTCGGAGAGGTATCCATGTCTCTGAAATTTTTGGGCTGATCCTGATATTTACTGTCATGGTTGCACTTCTCTTGTTCGTTTGTTTCCAAGGTGGCTATTGTTAAATTTGGAGGGTGTCTATAAGACCGAGGTACATGAGCGGCGAGACCTCCTAAAACCCTGTTATAAGTCTCCTGTAGATAAAGGAGCAGCAGAGAAGCCTCTCAGAGTGGGTAGAACGCAGCCTAAAAGACGGAGGTAAATAATCCACGGTAATTTTACTTTCGTTTTATTCGGTGGCCATAAGGCAGACGTAGATAAGCTGCGACCACCATGGGATCCACGCAATCGGTTGTAACCACACTCGAGGCAGTCTTAAAACAGCGGGACATTAAGATAGCACACAGAACCCTTAAGAACTTTGTAGAAGAGGTGGATCGGGTGGCCCCCTGGTACACATGTTCAGGGTCCCTCACAGTTGCATCGTGGAACAAGTTAGGCAAAGACCTTGATCGCCACCTAGCCAACAATGACTTGAGATTGGGCACCAAGGCAATCTGGAAACTTGTTAAAAACTGCTTAGAAGATGATAATTGCAAAAACGTGGTTGATGAAGGACAGGTGGCCCTCGAGGAAGTTCAGGACAGCATATCAGAAACCGAACGCAGTGAGAGGTTGGGTGCGCGCAAGAAAAAGAATACCCGTAAAAACAAAAAAGCTAAGGACCCTCCTAAAAAAGGAGTGAAACCCCCTAAAGAGTCCAGTTCCCCTCTTGATCCTCTAACGGAAGGACCAAATGGACTCTATCCTGTAAGGGAGCTAAAAGCACTGAACCTCGACAGTTCTGATAGCTCCAGCCCTTGGTACCTCTGACGCAGATTCAGAGGAGGAGGCCGAACTAGATGAAAAAGCGGCCAAATATGAGGAGGAGAGATATTATCCAGATGAGCGAAGGATAAATAAAAAACTCCCTCGCACCTCCCCTCCTCGAATGGTGCCTACTGCACCTCCGCCTTACGAGGCACAATCTCCAAATTTGTCTTTTATGCCAGATAAAGTTAGAAAAAAAGATTCAAATGACCTTTCCTGTTTTTGAAACAGAAAATGGAGGACGAGTACATGCACCTGTAGATTATAATCAATTAAAAGAATTGGCTGAATCTGTCCGCAAATATGGAGTTAATGCAAATTTTACTTTGGTGCAATTAGATAGACTTGCCAATACTGCTTTAACTCCTGCTGATTGGCAAATGTTCAAAGAACTGAGGATGTTCTTCCCTCAGTACCAAGAGTGGCCGTCTCCATGGCACTCTTTACCCTAAATTTTTTAAACTTGGATGACAAAGGCCATACTGCGGCAGAAAGACATTATTCAGAGCCTAATAGGCCAAAAAGAGATGGTTAAATGGAAAAATGTTCTGACTAACACATGGAAAGGACCGGATCCTATTCTTATAAGATCCAGGGAGCTGTTTGTGTTTTTCCACAGGGTGAAGACAATCCATTCTGGGTACCTGAAAGGCTTACTAGGAGGATTGTGGAATCAACCAAAAGGACAGATGATGAGAATGTGGATACTTCTTGTTATAATGATGCAGATGGTGACTCTCACGACAGGGGAACACTGTTGGGAAATCATGTCGACATTCCCACTCCCGATGTCGGTGATATATAATGCACAGGTCTTCCCCAGGTTCTTCTCCACCAGCAAAGAATTGGGCCTTGCTTATTTACCAAAAAAAGATACACAGATTCAGCAGCTAAAAGAGAATAGATCTATACCATTAAAGGGAACCTCTGCTTTATTGTGTATAATGACCAAGAGGACGCTGATTTAAAATTCAGATTGTAAATCAATCAGCAGCATGGCAAAAGGAAGCCCACTGGGGAGAAAATAGTGGCCAACGCCTCTGTCCTCTATGGATGGTGGCCCGCCATGCCAAAAAAGGTCGACTCTGAAGTTGCGCCAAATCAACCAAAAATGGCCCCTTTTTGTAGAGAAACACCGACAAAAAATCTCGCTTTGCCATGGACTGGATGTCAATCCAGGGAAACAGTGTGGGCTATCCCAGACATATTCTCCTTCTCACCTAGCCTGGGAGGGAGTTTTCTAAACCAGTCTCTTGATACTGTTATAAACCCTTTGCCTCAGAGGCCTACCCTCCTTCTCCTGTGTGTGTTTGGCATCCTTTTATTTGGATAGTCAGCAATAGTACCACGTTGATGTCTAATGGGAGTCTAAATTGCAATTTGGGAGGCTGCTTTTATGCCCTATGTTGGGATGCTCAAAATTATCCTATAGCTGTGGTCACTCGCATGCCTCGTTTTGTACCTGTGAAAGTCGCTGGGAGTATGACATTATTTAGAACAAAAGAGATTTTGGCATGTCAGCCATCATTGTGGGCATCATCGCCACCACTGTGGTGGCCGCCTCAGTCACAGCCTCAGCCATGGCTCTGTCCACTTCTGTCCAGACAGTATAGGCAGTCAATGACTTGTCTGCATCTGTGTCTGTGGCTTTAGACCGCCAAAATTCAGCCAATACTCAAATACAAGGTGGACCAACGCATTGACTTAGTTCAAGAACAAATAGATGTGTTGTGGCAATTAGCCCAATTAGGATGTGAACAAAAACTTCACGGATTGTGTGTTACTTCCATCCAGTATGAAAATTTTACCAGGGCAGCTAATCTGTCAAAGAGTCTTTCTCAATTTATTTTACAGAATTGGACAGCAGAATTTGAACAAACCTTAAGAGAATTAAGAACTGCCATTATCCAGGTCAATTCCACGCCTGGACCTGTCGCTTACAGAGGGACTCTCGTCATGGATATCTTCGGCTTTCTCCTTCTTCAAAGAATGGGTTGGGGTTGGATTATTTGGCGCTAACCTATGCTGTGGTTTAATATTTGTCCTCTGGTTGTTCTGCAAACTCAAAACCCAACAAAAACGTGACAAGGTGGTACAAGGTGGTGATCGTACAGGCGCTAGTCGCTCTGGAGCAAGGCACCTCCCCCGATAATGTTTGACAAGGTTGCCTCTGTCTTTGCAAGCACATGCCACAATCTGGATTTACAGCCCTTGCACTCCCTGGGGATCTGTTTCCCATTGCATCTGGGGATGGGTGTAAATCACATTTTTTTGCCAGACGATCTGGAAAGTCAGTGATGGAAGAGTGCAAATAAGTCTTCACCGACCTAAGACAGGACAGCCTCACAGTGAGGAGGTTGCTCCAATGACGGGCAACGGCTGAAAAAAGTAGTATCCTAGGAGGAAGACTTGGAGATCATTTTCAAAACAAGCAAGTAACATGCAAACATAAATGCTTTGTTGACACAAGAATTTACATGACATGATTTATACTTGGACAAGTTAAATCTTAACAAAAACATTAAAAAGAAATGAATAGCTTTTTAAAAATGAAATAAAAAATAAATAAAAAATAGAAAAAATAAATGGAAAAGTTTAACACATCAAAAAGTCAATGTAAAAAAAACTAGTAAACACACACACACACACACACACACACACACAATTTAATGCCCAAAGTCTGGTGATATGAAAATCATCAGAGAGAGAGAGAGAGAGAGAGAGACAGAGACAGAGACAGAGACAGAGACAGAGAAGGGAAGAAAGGAAGGTAGGTCAGGGGAGCAGGACCATTGGTCCAGGAGTTTAATGTCAGGACTTGGGAGTCAGCTGCAGGCAGAGCTGTGTGAGTAAGAAGCCAGCCTGGCCGACAGACCAAGTTCAAAGACAACCACTGACGACAACTACTAAGACCCAGGTTCAAGCCAACTAACCAAATGTTCACTGAGCCTCAGTCCCTGAGCTCAAGCTGCAAAACAGGCATGGAGGGAGGAAGGGGCTGACTCTCAAAAGCTGTGCAATGACCTCTATCTACAATGCATGGTGCACACTCACACATCCACGATACCACCACACACACACACTCAAGAGAAAGACAGAAATAATGAAAAAAGTAAATAAGCTGTGATTTACTTGTAACGAGCACCACAGGCAAATAATGTACAATTGTAAATACTTTATTGAGAGCTGAATGAAAACCACATGATTTACATGTAGACAATTATCTGTATAGAAAAGTGAAAAACAAAACGATCAAGCATTAAAAATTAGGATTCCACGAGGAAAGAAAATAAAAAAGTCGATGGATGCAGTCAACACATCACAGGTTTAAAATTCGGAACCAATTGATTCTCTTGCAAAGAAAATGCAGTGACCCTGAGTGGCGGACTGAACTTCATCAACAAGCAGAAGCTAGAGGAGTCGGGAGTCCAGTTGGCTACGCCGAGGCCAAGTGCGGAGGTCAGGCCGTGTCTAAGTGCTCAGCAGAGAGAAGCCAGGCAGGGCAGAGTCAAGGGCGGCGGCCCAGCCTGCTTAGTGCAGGGAAGGAAAGGGCCTGGCAGCTGGGACGACGGGCTGCTAGCACCACGAGGAATGGAGCTTGAGCCCAGCAGGCCGAGTCTGTCTGGTGTGTTGGCCTGGTGGCCTGTGCCTGACACGATAAGTTCCACACCTACTTGGCATAAGGGATCCTGTCCAAAAGAGGAGGGAGTGTCTGTGCAGACCCAGGCTCCATTTGCTGATTTCGTTCCAAGAGTCAAAGTTTTGTCCAGGAATACGCAAATCGTGTGTGCGCAGGTGGAAAGGTTTTGCAGAGTCCAAGCCCCCAAGCGAGTATTCCAGGATTTTCTGTCCAGCCGGGTCACCTGTCCTTGACCCAGACTCAAGGCTGTGAGGTGGGCACTGGGGCACGGCCTCCGAGGAATCGGCGAGGAACTAGGTGTATCTGGGCATCCAGGCCTGCGCAGCCAGGATGGAATCGACGGTGTGGCGCCCAGTGCAGCGCAGCCCGGCGTGGGACAGCTGCCAAGTGAGCCAGGCGCTGCGCAGACGCTGGGCTCCGTGCTGCTATGGGGCATGCGCAGGTAGGCGCCTCCAGGGGCCTGCAGGTCGTCCAGGATCACCTCCAAGGCGTGCACGTTGCTGATGGCTCTGGACAGCGGTGAGAGCACCCGGCTGGAGCTGGCTTCTGGACCATGCTGTCTGCGCCTCTTGGGACAGTTGGCTGGCTCACTGCGACTGTCTCCAGAGCTTCTGCGCCGGACCCCTCGCCAGAGAGCCTGGATGGGGCCTTCTGTCCCGGACACACGCGCCTTGGTGTGCGGAGAATCTGTGGCAGAGACAACGGGCAATACTCATTTGGCAGACTGATTTCACTCAGACGCCACCCACCACAGCCCCCAGCGCCACAGCGCCCCTTTCCATAACCCAGGAAGGCAGGTCCCATCCAGGATAGATACAGTCCCCTCGGCCCTGGTGGCCCTGAAGCCCCATCTAGCCAGTCAGGACCAGCTGTGTTCTCTCCAGGCTGGGCTGAGCTCCCAGGACTCCTGGGCCCTCCTCACACCTGCTTCTTCCAAGGCCCAGACTCACCTCCTGTGCAGGGCTGTTTCGATCTGCTGGACTCAGCCCTGTCCCTTCCTCTGTCTCTGCTGGGACATGCTTTCTCGCTCCTCCTCTCTTCAGGGTTGGCACTTCCCTTGTGGCTTCTGCAAGAGGAGCCACTCCAGCTTGGCCGAGATGGTTTGTGCCTCTGGTGCTTGGCCTCCTGGTCCTGCCAGGTGTTCTCTGGGGGCAGAACAGGTGGTCAGCGAAGGGCCCCTGTGCCTTCCCGGGAAGCCCCAGAGCAGCCTCCAAAGGCCAAGCTCCAAGAGTGCCTTGAAATCCCGTGCCCCCCCACAGGCCCCCATTCCCTCGTTTGCCAATGCCTACACAGGCTTGTAACTACATGGATGTTCCCAAGCCTCCTCAGCAAACACTCCCAAGAAGACAGACCCAGAGGACCACTCAGCTGGCACAGCCACTGGCAAAGAAAGGCAGCCTCCCTGCCTGCCTCCCCTCCCCCCACTCTCAACTCCTTAAGGACTGTGGAGGCAGGCCACTGCCGCCTTCCTGGCCTCCCCGACACCTGCCTTTGTATTTCCCGTGAGTGTGTCAAAGGGTCAACCCTACCTACCTTGTCTCCCAGGAGAGGCCTTGCCACTGTCTCCCCCGCTGTGAGAAGGGTCTTCCTCCTCTTCTTTCTCCCCTAGGGGCTGCTTTAGTTCGCAAGGAGATGAGCTGAGCATCTCTAAATCCACACATCCAGGCTTCATGGCTTCCCTTTCACCCATCGCTGCTCCCAGAGACTTGCCTCTGCCTCCTTCTGATGGAGTTCGTTGATAATGACCCTGATTGCAGAGAGGTACTGGCTTTTAAGGGGATTTCTAAAAGCCAGGCGGAGCTTAAACTGGCGCCTTGGCCACGCCCCTGAGAGGCCACACCCCAGGCCAAGAGCTAGATTCAATCTAAGTGTCTTGTGCTCAGAGAGTTCCCCTGTACCGTGGCCTTCTCTTTGCCCCCTTTTTTTGGCTGATCAGTACCTTGTCTCCGTCACTTTGATGCCTGACTGGTGTTAACAACTTGTATGTTATTTTGAAAACTGAGGTATAATTTTGGTTCAGTTTCTCCAGCGTGCGAGAGCTCCTCTATTTTGAAATGGGTTGTGGAAACATTCTGTTATACAGGATTCTGCCTAGGAACAAGGTGAAAACCGCTGCACAAGTCTCTGTGATGTTCTGCCTTATAATAGACACAGAAAGCCAGAGTCAAGTTGTCACAGAACGAACCCTATGATACCAGAAAGCGAGGGTGGTTTCTGTAAACACTTTTAATCCCCGTACTCGGGAGGCAGAGGCAGGCAGAGTCCTGAGTTCCACGCCCAACCACACTAGAAAAGAAACCATAAACAAACGGAAAAATCCTCCTTTGAATTGTTTCTGTCTCTCTGCTATTGTTGTGCTTATGTTGTTATAAGATTTCAGGAGTCCAGAGTTATGACATTGATTATTAGAGTTCTGATAAGCTGATTGTTTTATATCCAGTCACAAGTTTAAGATTTTAATTGCCTTTTGATGGTTTTCTGGAGATAAATATAAAAATGCATTTCATCATGCTAAACACAAATATACAATATGTATATTTGACCCAGAAGCCAGAGCTTTTACTATGATATCTTTAATATTTACCATTTTTGAGGTAGACTTTGATACAGAAGTTAAAAATATTTTAAATCTATTTTTTTCTAGTTGCTTTGTTAAGGGAAGTCCAAGCATCCACAGTTCAGCACTAAAGCCACTAATGTATTTCTGCCTAACTTTTCAGTGTAACATGGACATGGGAACTAAATATAAATCCTAAGAAGATCTAAAAAAAAAAAAGTGGCCCAGCTCTATTGGTGGCTGATTACCAACAGATGTATCCACAGTTAAAATGTTAGTTTCAGATCATGGATACACTTAAATTGTTGCTTATTCCATTGGATGCAGTTTCACCTGTTATTCACAAAATGTTTTAGAAAATCAAAATGTCACGAGACCTAAATTGAGCTATTGACATAGCTCAAACAGACCCCACATGAGTTTTTCCCTGTTATTGTGATTCCTCATTTTTCCCATTTATTAGATAAATTTTAATTTCTGTTTCTAGTTTAAACTTGTCTCAGCAGATTTTCATTTGGTTGAAACTGCAAGCTGAGATCTGATCTTCCTGGAAGCTGTCATGATTACTCACTGCCTCCTTGGATGGACCACCTAACCAGATGTTTCTGAGGACTGCCCCATTGCCCAGCCTTTGACTGGCATTTCAGCCTTTCTAGCCCCTGATGTTAACGGTCCTACTGTCAGCACTGAAGTAGTTTCAGAAGACGAGACCACCGGGCCAAAATCCCACCTACAGGCTGAAATGCTAAGTCAAAGGTGGCTCCCTGATATTAGCTATTATCTTGGGGATTGCTTAGCTGGAGCAGAAACTAGTATTGCAATACAATACTGGATGTACAAAGCCAGAGTTATAGCAGCTCAAGGGCAGAATCTTTTGCTTTAGGCCATTTTTGGATCAGGCTTACTGAACAAGTTGTTAGAATATTAGAAAACACTAGGAACTATACAGTTAATGGTAATAAAAACCCAAAACAGTCAGCTTGGAGATGACCTTGAACTGTAAGAGCCCAAGATTGGCCTCTTCAGTTACATGGAAAGGGGGAAATGAAGAGCTTAAGATAGCCTGACTATAACTCCATTTTGAAATAAAGATCTTGACTGGGAACTGAATTCAGGTACCAGGAAATATTACAGAATGTACACCTGGCAGAAAACAAAGTTAACTCTCCTAGCAACAGCCTCCAGGAAATATAACAGAATAAATGCTTCATAGAAAATAGAGACAAACTCCCTGGCATTAGTCAATGGGAATCGGTTGAGAATCGGGTGGGGAAATTCTCCCCAATGTCTCAGATGTGGTTTAGAAAAATAGCCATTGTGATTATAAGCCTTAGCCACTGTGATTATGTGCCTCAGAAAAGGTCACCCCGCCCTGCTAAACTTCACCCAATTCTGTAAGGCCAAGGCTTGTGCCCCCTGGTTGCTGCCATGGAAACCCCCGGCTCACAGACTTTCCCTTTAAAAATCCTGTTCACTCAGAGCTCAGGGTCCCACTTCTCTACTGCTGTGCCAGTGAGACTTGGGTCCCGAGTTCAATCGCTCTAGTAATAAAGCTCTCTTGCAATTGCATCGAGTCGTCTCCTGGTGGACTCTGAGGGTCCCATGAACGTGGCATAACAAAACCTCTTATACAATATCATTGGACTTGATTGATCTGTTGATTAGGACAATTCTCAACAAAATCAGAAAGAATAAAAAAGAGGACTACCTATGGGACTTTGGTCTGATTCTGGTTTTCAGCAGACCTATATTTGGAAGCTTGCCATAGAAACTCTTGGGAGGCCCTGTAACTACCTATGTATATTCTCCTTATGCTTTGTTGTTTGGAAATGTTAACGTTTTTGTATAAGATTCAAACTTTAATGTTTCTTGCCATCAATGTAAACCAACAAACTGTATTTCTAAGCTTTCAAATGGACAATAGGTGTAATGAGCCTGTAAGACAGCAGAGCTGTCAGGAGCGAAGCTGAGAGACATTTGTGGTGACAGGGACTGGGCAACGCCCCAAGACACTGAGAGCTTCTAAGACAGCAAAGCTGTCAAGGATAGATAAGAAGATCTTTTAAGTAATAGCAACTAAGTAATGCCCTTAAGATATTAAGTAGTAAAATTAAATATCAGCCGATTAGCAGCTGGTGCGTGTGTGAAAGGGTAGTAGGTTAAGTGATATTTTAGAATAAAGTATAGAAATTAAGGTAACGCCCTTAAGGCACTAAGTAATGAAATTGGGTAACGACAGCCCATTAGCACCTGGTGCGTGTGAACGAGTGATAAGTCAAACCTATGCCCTAAAAAAGGTATAAAAACTGGAGCCTGAGCCCACTCGAGTGCAGCAGGCCAGACTCTTTGGTGAGTATGCCAAAAGACGGCCACTAACCAGCCTATTCCCGAACGGCTGCTTGAAAAGCCCAGACCACCTTAACAAACCGGTTCTGAAGGGACCCCCTTATCAGACCGGCCCTGGAAGACGGCTCCAGAGCAACCGCAACTTCCTTTGCATCCGAGGCCTGGCTGGAGCAGAGAAGCTCCGAGGCCCATCAAGCCATCAGAAGACAAGTCAAAGGTCCGGCTGGAACTGAGAAGTTCCGGGACTGAGACGACTCTCAGCACCAGAGGCAAAGTGTCCGAGCCCGAACCTGCGGCCAGGTTGTATTCCCCATAGGACGAATATTCTAAAATATACATTCTATGCTCCTACCCTTTCTCGCTATTCCTCCTCTATTCCTCTGCCCTAGTCCACTGATAGGCAACCTTTAGATAGTTGTGTGATTAAGCAACATTCAAAAATCACTCTGGCGTTGGCTTTTATCAATGCCTTGCCGCCCTTTGTGACGTCTTGGTTAAAGTCCTCCGGCATAATTAAGCGCTCGTGACATTAGGATTGTTTAACAGCCTTTTATTATGGTTCCTATGCATGTTTCTCACACTTGGTATTTGGATAAGGGGTCATCTTTTAAGTCACTTTTATGGAGTGTTATAGGACTTGGCTTATTTCTCTTATTAGGAGCATGTCTCCTACCAATGATAATTAAAACCTTCATGAAGGCCTTTTAGAATGTTAAAGCTGATCTGCATAAGATTAAACCCCAGTGTCTACCCTAACAGAGGTTGATAGTCAAAGATCTCTGAAGAATATTCAAACTAAGGCAGGGCATAAATGACAGAATTCATATACCAATGATGGGTAAAAGTATCTTTCAAGAGAGACAACCTAGGACAGGCACAATCTTCTGCTCCAGAGCTCTTAAGTTATGGTCAATTTTTAAAATATAAAAAAGGGAACTGCTGGCATGTCAGGGTGCTTTGTCATTTGAGCCTCAGCAGAAAGACATGTTTTCACCCTGGCCTTCACCTGGAGTCAGTGATAAGCTGGATATTTTGCCAAGTATACCTCCTTCTGTTTGTGACAATAGGTGGGATGTCTTATTAAGTTCACAACTTTTGTTTATGTGAGGATCACACAGACAGGTGGTCAAGAAAAACAAGTTTGACTTCTCCAAGAACCCATTCATTGTACTGAGGTGCTTTTGCTCTGACTTGAAAAGGAGTTATTGGAATAAGCTGGGGTGACTAGTTTCTACTGAAAGCCCTCTTGGACAGATCCCATGTGTAGTGTGTTAGTTTATTAATTTTCTTTCACCCTCACTCCCGACTCAAGAACTGTTTGACACCACCCGTGGGCTCCAGCAGAAAATCATCAGCTCTACTTCATAAAACCACAGAAATATCAAACATTTGCATGGGAGACTACATAGAACAGTGCTTCATAATATGCACACACTTTGAACCCATTCTGAGTCTCAAATGTCCTACTACAGTCTCTACAGTAGAAGCATCTCTCTAGCAAACAAAGGATGGCACATAGAAGTTAATTCTGGTGAAGCCGGTTCTTCCTAAATGAAGTTATAGGTTCTTATTAAAATTTTAGTGGGATGTTTGAGAACTGCCAAGACAATCCAAAAGCTCATCTGGAGTAAAAAAGAGCAGATTACCTTAAAAAAAATTTTGGAAACCTTAATGATGAGAGATTCTATGAGAAATGCTAGGCATTTGAAAATATTTTCCCCATGGGAGTGTTAATGTTTTTCATGTTGATTTACAAAACTTGTTATGCATGTTCATATGCATAGAAACTTACTGTAGATCATAGGTGGCTATTGTTATCATTTGGATATAAAATGCCCCCCAAGAGTCAGGTGTTGAAGCCATGGTTCCTAGCCTGTGATGCCAGTGTAGAAAGTTCTGGAAACTTTAGGTGGGGACTGCCTGGAGGAACTAGGCCCCGAGGGTTCTGGAGGTATTCTCTCCTTGGCCTGTCCTGTCTCTCTCTGCTTCCAAGCTACCATGAGCTGGATAACATCTACCATTATACATGTGTGTTTCTAGAATGTTCTGTTTAAGAGCATGGGGCCAAGTGGCCATGGAATGAAACCTTGCAACCATGAGCCCAAATAAATCCATTTTTTCTTTAAGTTGCTTTGTCAGGCATTTCCTCACAGACATGAGATCAGAACTAATACAGTTACATTGATTTCCATTCTTTTCCCCCAGAAAGGGTCTCATTTGGTAGTCATGACTGGCTTTGAACTCAATGTGTAGACCAGGCTGACCTTGAACTTCAGTCACTCCTCCTTCCTCTGCCTCCCAAGTGTTGGGGTTGTGCACAAGTATCACCATTCCTGGCGGTCTTTTACATTTTAAAACTGTTTCTGACTTCCCAAATATTTTAATTTTGACATGTATTATTAATAAGAAGTTTTATTTAGTATATTAATTGCTTTCAGTCATGTTTATATAAACATTCACCTATATTGTTTGTAGTAATTTATTACTTTGTCATCATTAAGTCAAGTATTCAATCTGTAAAGACAGGATGATGAATTCTACAGTAAAAGAAACAAGAAAAGCCAATCTAGACTAGTAACATAGATTCTGAGGGAGAAGACATTTATTGCTGAGAAAATTCTCTGGGTTACTGTAAAATGGAGGAAAACAAAAACAACAAAAAAAGAGGCAGTCAGTGAACACATCAGTCCCGGTGAGAAGCCCAGCTTGGTAAAGACATTTCAGCAGAACTGCACAACTGTTAAAAAGGAATTGTCAGTGCACCACTTAACATGTTAACTCACTCAACAGTTTTTATGTAGATTTTTTAATCTGCAAGTATGTGTAATCAAGGTGCTCTGTTGATACCGGGCAAAGAACAAGACTGCACCGCCTTCATTCCCCAGTTTGGGGATTTGCAGTGGACCAGAGGTGATGAGATGATTGCAAATACATCATTCTCTTTATTGACTTAACACCCCTGTCTGAAGGTAAAATGAATGTGGAGGCCCTGCGGGCAATCCCAGAACACAGGGGGCAGAGGGAGACAGTCTTCTCAAGACTAGCCTGGTCTACAGAATGAGTTTAAGGTTAGGCTGGGCTACACAAAGCACTTGTCTCAAAAGGCCAAAGTAGAATAAAGTTTTAAAAATCGAGTTATTTAATGTGTGTGCACAGGGGGAGAGAGAAGGTTGATTTCTGGAGGCCAGAGTATAAATCTGTAGAGCGAGTTCTTTCTTTGTGGGCTCCAGGGATCTCACTCAGTTCTTCAGACTTACCCACTGCCAGGGTCTCTACACTCTGAGATTTCTCGCAGGCACTAAAAATTTTAGAGCTTACAATATTCTCTGAAGTCCCCTTCTGAAGACGGAACGTAGGGCCTTGCACTTACTAGGCAGCTGCTCTATGCTGAGCTAAATCCCAAATAAAAACAAACACCCTGGTTTGCACCTTCCTCTTGTCTGCCTGTCAGCAATACTTTTATCCCACTTTTCTGGGGCCTCTTGTTGTGGGGCATTCACCACAGAAGTGTGCTTGGACATGGGTTTAAGCCAATGGAAAGTCTTCATTCTCCAGTGATTGACTACACTGGGTGTTTGGGATCCTGGTGTAGCACTAATCCTTTCTAAGGATGGCTTTTTAAGTACAAAAACCATGTTCTGAGTTGTTATTTCAATTAACAAGAACAGTTAGCCAGAAGCAGAAGCAGAAGCAGAAGCCAGAAAGCAAGGTAACTACATTTGAGCTTTCCCAGAACAATATGGGCTTAAAGGAAGAGGGCTTTGTTGTTTTTTTTTTTGTTGTTGGTTGGTTGGTTGGTTGGTTGGTTGGTTGGTTGGTTTTATTGCCGTGTGTGTGTTTCAGTTTTGGCAGCTGATGCTATGTGCTGTGTTTACAGTTTAATACCACTTCCATGATGGAGTCAGTTGTGCTAAGGCATCATGGCCTACTAAAGTCTGGGGACATGTTATAAACTCAGTCTTTCTTCTAAGTACAATGCTCATTATTTTTTTTTTTTTTTTGCTATATTATAAAATGGCAATCTGAGAATAACTTACTTCAAGACAATTTTTACTTCACCTCCAAGCCCACACAATTTTTCTTTTTAGTTTGGTCCTCCAGATTGCAATAATTTCTCTCTCATCTCACGGTTACTGACTGATTTGAAAACAATAGTAACATTTGTAAAGCTTGTCTCTGGCATTAATTTAAGGACTTGAGGAGTTTGTCCTAAATTAACTGTGTGTTAAAATGCATTCAAATATGGTCCCCATTATCTGTCCCCTCTTCTGTTACAGTCTCTTTTGACAGTCTCTCTCTTCAGTACAGGAGGAACATGTGACTTTAAATACATGTTTTATGAGAACACAGACTAATGGTTCTGGGTTCGTGTCCCACACAGAGCAGCACATCTGCATTGTCTGATAAGCACTCCCTGAGCCCTGTGGTCATCTCCTCTCTCTCCTCTCTCAATTACCTTTGTAATTTTTTTTTGTTTTGTTTTGTTTTGTTTTGTTTTGTTTTGTACTTCATCAATAGCTACATCCACCTGATTCTGAACAAATTTTATCCTGTCAGATTCCGTACCTTGCACAGATAGTCTTCTTATATAAAAGTCCTACATCTGAGTGATTTCCCAAAATAATTTTCCTTTAACTTTTCACAACACTGTGGACACCATGATCATTTCAGTGCATCTTTAACTTTGCTCATAGGGTATTACTCAGCTTCCTAATAGAATAAGTATAGGGACCTGAGTCTCCCCAGGTCTGATTCCATGAGATTCACTCACTGCCAGGGCTGGAGAAGGAGGCAGAGGCTCAGGAGGCAGAGCACAGACACACCACAGAGACAGATTGCTTGTGAGGAAGCCTATTGACACTCTACACATCACATACAGTAGAAGGAGAGAACTGAGTGTCACAGAGTCTTTGAGGACTTCTATCTTCAAAGCAAGGCAAACACACACACACACATACACTGGACACAAAGAGGGACAAAGAGGAAGGGATAAAAAAAAAGTAGTATCCTAGGAAGAACTTGGAGATCATTTTCACAAGCAAGTAACATGCAAACATAAATGCTTTGTTGACACAAGAATTTACATGACATGATTTATACTTGGACAAGTTAAATCTTAACAAAAACATTAAAAAGAAATGAATAGCTTTAAAAATGAAATAAAATAAATAAAAAATAGAAAAATAAATGGAAAAGTTTAACACATCAAAAAGTCAATGTAAAAAAAAACTACACACACACACACACACACACACACACACACAATTTAATGCCAAAAAGTCTGGTGATATGAAAATCATCAGAGAGGGAGAGAGAGAGAGAGAGAGAGAGAGAGAGAGACAGAGACAGAGACAGAGACAGAGAAGGGAAGAAAGGAAGGTAGGTCAGGGGAGCAGGACCATTGGTCCAGGAGTTTAATGTCAGGACTTGGGAGTCAGCTGCAGGCAGAGCTGTGTGAGTAAGAAGCCAGCCTGGCCGACAGACCAAGTTCAAAGACAACCACTGACGACAACTACTAAGACCCAGGTTCAAGCCAACTAACCAAATGTTCACTGAGCCTCAGTCCCTGAGCTCAAGCTGCAAAACAGGCATGGAGGGAGGAAGGGGCTGACTCTCAAAAGCTGTGCAATGACCTCTATCTACAATGCATGGTGCACACTCACACATCCACGATACCCACCACACACACACACTCAAGAGAAAGACAGAAATAATGAAAAAAGTAAATAAGCTGTGATTTACTTGTAACGAGCACCACAGGCAAATAATGTACAATTGTAAATACTTTATTGAGAGCTGAATGAAAACCACATGATTTACATGTAGACAATTATCTGTATAGAAAAGTGAAAAACAAAACGATCAAGCATTAAAAATTAGGATTCCACGAGGAAAGAAAATAAAAAAGTCGATGGATGCAGTCAACACATCACAGGTTTAAAATTCGGAACCAATTGATTCTCTTGCAAAGAAAATGCAGTGACCCTGAGTGGCGGACTGAACTTCATCAACAAGCAGAAGCTAGAGGAGTCGGGAGTCCAGTTGGCTACGCCGAGGCCAAGTGCGGAGGTCAGGCCGTGTCTAAGTGCTCAGCAGAGAGAAGCCAGGCAGGGCAGAGTCAAGGGCGGCGGCCCAGCCTGCTTAGTGCAGGGAAGGAAAGGGCCTGGCAGCTGGGACGACGGGCTGCTAGCACCACGAGGAATGGAGCTTGAGCCCAGCAGGCCGAGTCTGTCTGGTGTGTTGGCCTGTGGCCTGACACGATATAAGTTCCACACCCTACTTGGCATAAGGGATCCTGTCCAAAAGAGGAGGGAGTGTCTGTGCAGACCCAGGCTCCATTTGCTGATTTCGTTCCAAGAGTCAAAGTTTTGTCCAGGAATACGCAAATCGTGTGTGCGCAGGTGGAAAGGTTTTGCAGAGTCCAAGCCCCCAAGCGAGTATTCCAGGATTTTCTGTCCAGCCGGGTCACCTGTCCTTGACCCAGACTCAAGGCTGTGAGGTGGGCACTGGGGCACGGCCTCCGAGGAATCGGCGAGGAACTAGGTGTATCTGGGCATCCAGGCCTGCGCAGCCAGGATGGAATCGACGGTGTGAAGCGCCCAGTGCAGCGCAGCCCGGCGTGGGACAGCTGCCAAGCGAGCCAGGCGCTGCGCAGACGCTGGGCTCCGTGCTGCTATGGGGCATGCGCAGGTAGGCGCCTCCAGGGGCCTGCAGGTCGTCCAGGATCACCTCCAAGGCGTGCACGTTGCTGATGGCTCTGGACAGCGGTGAGAGCACCCGGCTGGAGCTGGCTTCTGGACCATGCTGTCTGCGCCTCTTGGGACAGTTGGCTGGCTCACTGCGACTGTCTCCAGAGCTTCTGCGCGGACCCCTCGCCAGAGAGCCTGGATGGGGCCTTCTGTCCCGGACACGCGCCTTGGTGTGCGGAGAATCTGTGGCAGAGACAACGGGCAATACTCATTTGGCAGACTGATTTCACTCAGACCGCCACCCACCACAGCCCCGCGCCACAGCGTCCCTTTCCATAACCCAGGAAGGCAGGTCCCATCCAGGATAGATACAGTCCCCTCGGCCCTGGTGGCCCTGAAGCCCCATCTAGCCAGTCAGGACCAGCTGTGTTCTCTCCAGGCTGGGCTGAGCTCCCAGGACTCCTGGGCCCTCCTCACACCTGCTTCTTCCAAGGCCCAGACTCACCTCCTGTGCAGGGCTGTTTCGATCTGCTGGACTCAGCCCTGTCCCTTCCTCTGTCTCTGCTGGGACATGCTTTCTCGCTCCTCCTCTCTTCAGGGTTGGCACTTCCCTTGTGGCTTCTGCAAGAGGAGCCACTCCAGCTTGGCCGAGATGGTTTGTGCCTCTGGTGCTTGGCCTCCTGGTCCTGCCAGGTGTTCTCTGGGGGCAGAACAGGTGGTCAGCGAAGGGCCCCTGTGCCTTCCCGGGAAGCCCCAGAGCAGCCTCCAAAGGCCAAGCTCCAAGAGTGCCTTGAAATCCCGTGCCCCCCACAGGCCCCCATTCCCTCGTTTGCCAATGCCTACACAGGCTTGTAACTACATGGATGTTCCCAAGCCTCCTCAGCAAACACTCCCAAGAAGACAGACCCAGAGGACCACTCAGCTGGCACAGCCACTGGCAAAGAAAGGCAGCCTCCCTGCCTGCCTCCCCTCCCCCCACTCTCAACTCCTTAAGGACTGTGGAGGCAGGCCACTGCCGCCTTCCTGGCCTCCCCGACACCTGCCTTTGTATTTCCCGTGAGTGTGTCAAAGGGTCAACCCTACCTACCTTGTCTCCCAGGAGAGGCCTTGCCACTGTCTCCCCGCTGTGAGAAGGGTCTTCCTCCTCTTCTTTCTCCCCTAGGGGCTGCTTTAGTTCGCAAGGAGATGAGCTGAGCATCTCTAA